>JAODTT010000473.1:0-10928 GCA_025400115.1 Pentamera pediparva
GGGGGGTGCGATAGTTCACTACAACAGTTGCAGTTTTGTTACCAAGGCACCCCGGGGTTTCCCTATTATCTGTCTGTCAGGATGGACATACTGGGAGTTAGGAGTGCATCCCTGACCTCAGACGACTTTAACATGACACAGACAACAATAGGGTTATCCCTCTCTATATATGTAACCTATGTACCTAATTTGGACTTGTTACATGCTTGCGTTCTACAGATATCGCGCAAACAAGCATTTTCAGTTTTCCCCTCTCCTGACCTTGAACGACATTGATATGACACCGAAAACAATGGGGTTTTCCTCTCAATATATGTAACCTATGTACCTAATTTGAACGTGTTACATGCTCGCGTTCTACAGATATCGCGCAGACAAGCATTTTTAGTTTTTCCCCCTTTCGACCTTGAACGACCTTGACCTGACAATAAGAACAATAGTGTTTTTCCTCTCCATATATGTAACCTATGTACGTAATTCGAACTTGTTACATGGTTGCGTTCTTCAAATATCGCGTGGACAAGAAGTGTCACATACAAAAAAAACGACAACCGGAATCAACTTAATGACTGATATAGAAGTTCCAGTAGAACGGTATTCAGTCATCGATTAGGCTTCATCGGTTGTTAATGAATCGATATTATGAGCCAGAAGAAAACGATGAGAGTTCCGATAATCACACACTTCATGTCATCTAGACATGCGTAGTACATTTTAACATTATCTATTCCGTTTTAATATAGCAGAGAAGCTATGCGGTCATTTGATGATAATTAATTGTACTTGGAAAGTCATTAACTGTCGGTTGCTACGATCGAGGAAGCAATCAGAATGTGAATAAAAAGAGGCTAGAACGCCATCATATGCGTGGTGTGTTTTAGAGAATGTTGGGCAGTCGATAGGCCTATAAGAAGCGATATCAGATTTTTATTCCGCCACCGCATTCATTCTATCACTTCAGTGGTTCATTGGTATGAGTGGATGGCTGACGGGCGCACACTGCGACCTCAAAGTTGGAAGAATTCCCAAAGTATTATTTCTTGCAAGTTTGTGTATATCTGATCTTGTTTCGAGTCAGACGTTGCGTTGCTGTATATCTTGTGTACTACTCAACTTTGCCTACATGTGCAAAGTATGGTTCATAAAATAGACCTATGGAAATCCCGTAAAAACTGTCAGAGTAACACGTTACCGTATGAATATGTTTCGACACTCTGTCGTATGAAAGCGTGCGATAGAACTGTCCATTGCAACATTTTGCACGATCGTTCAATATTACTTTCAATTCGATATCGTGTGAAAACAATTAATTGGCCGATGAGATGATAATGGTATCATTTTGTGTTATATAATGTGTACTAGTGAAGGCCATAACACGCATCGTTTGCAGGACGGTTCCAGAACGCGTGCATAATAATGTTACTTTAATTTGAAACGGGGGTAACATTTGCTGCATACGAAAATGTGGGATTTTTATTTCAATATTTCAGAATAATTCGCGTAACATGTGGGGTTGATCAATGATTGATTGGTTTTTGATTCACTTATGATCAACTACTCCTGGTGGGTTAATGTAATCGATGGACACCCGCTGGACGACGAGGAAGCATCGCTCGCAGCAAAGTTGGACAAAGTGACTGGCATTAATTTTGTATAGCAAAAACAATTGTAGCTCCTTTGAAATTACCAATATGCTGCCCACAGTTTGGTGTACGAATCGACGGATATTCATTTCCGAAAGTGTGTATCAATAATCTGTTTTTCCAAGAGCATTTACTACGCCACATCAGCTATTTCCAACACTGACTGGCAGTCACCCCTATTCGTGGATAATCATGTGGAGCACATTAATTAATGATATAATTTAATATCCAGTGCTTATATTGCGTTTCACAACAGTCTCAAAGCGCTTTACAAATATATTACCCAGCTCGTAGGAACCGATACGGACTCCGACAATCCGGAAAGAAATGGCAGCAGCTAATACAGCACCAGTTGTACTCGAGTTCCTCACAGGTCCCCATTAGGCACATGGGCGGAGAGGGGAATAGAGATGAAGCGCCTTGCGCGAGGACACAACAGAAAAGCTGATCAGTATTTTACTGGATTCGAACTCACAATCTTTCGATCGACAGTCCAGAGCTCCACCAACTGATCTAATCATTAGTCGTATCGTAGAGTCGTAGAAATCAGAAGGAAACTTCGAAAATCTAACCCTCATTGACAACACCTGACACCGGTCTCTTCAATACCCATAACAGTTTATTGCAGACTGGGTGAATTACGGCAGTTCCACACGCGAAACTCGCATCGTCAGATCACTCAGTCAGACAATAGTCTGAAGCACTAACGACCAATATGTACCCTTGAGTAATATTGTCATCTAATTGGAATTCGGTGGCAGTTAATGAATCGATATTACGAAACATATGCGAAACGATTTAGAGTTCTGAAAATGACATGCTTCATTTAGTTCATAAAAAGCATTTCGGGTAGTGCAACACATTATTCCATCATTCAACTAATAGAGTCGAGAGCATGTGCAGATAGTTGTAATGATGGCGTTTAAAATGAGAATAACAACTGGATAAAAAGCCACCATAGGCGTGATTGGTTCAAAGGAACGTTGATCTGCCGCTATTGGCAGCGAGAATAGGAGTTTTAATTCGCCACTGTACTAACTGCAGTCATTATTAATCTCCTGAATGATGAGAGTAAACAATAAATCCAATGGATTGTTCCCTGATGCATCATCTCTGATATATAGGCCCATTTAAAGGTTTAGGTTCGGATCGAGTTTAACGCCCCACTTAAAACCCATGCATGTGGTTTAACTATAGGCGCTGCACTCGTGTACAATATGCCGGGAGTGGATGGAGTGGATAGACTAGAGGCAGACAAAGTAAGTTCCTCCTCCCAATTGGACCGCCATTTGATGTCCCCATCCGACAGACGTGAGTGCAATTTTCAAAGGCAGCCATTTTCCACACAAGAAATGAGCGGGGTGAAAATGGTGTCAGATGTTGATACCAAGGTTTGAAACGGGAACCTCCGCTGACAGATTCATTTCTATTGTATTTATTACCATCCTGAATAAATGAGTATCCTTAATTGATTTAGTCCGCATGGAAACCAATCTCACGGACTGTATTTCAAGTCTTTCAAAGGTGCGTCATTAGGGAACAATCTATTAGATTTGTTGACCTCTTATCATTCGAGTGACTGGCACTCAAGTGGTATACACCTAGTCGGTGGTATACCGCTTTGCGCTTATGTTCGAATCTGGAAGCCCGAATTCAGACGTACAAGACATTCCCATGTTAAGGGTGGGGGAGGAAAATGTCTTTCCTAGTCTCCCCAACTGTTCAGGATTTGAAGGGGGTGTGTATAGTATACACGATGCGATGTATAGTTTTTGGAACACTATTAGGGAGTTCGTTCAATATTTGTTGGCACGTTCTCTCATTCCATTCCGAATTTTTCCCATCTACACGAATTGTATAGTTGCATAACTTAATTCCTGCCAATACCCTTATCCGTGTACACCGTATGCAGAGCGGCGACATGTTGATTACGAAGGACGAAAATGACAGTCTAATGCGATAAGTATGCCTACAATCGGTTGGCGGCCCATGGTAAATTCGTTCAAAACGCAACATTTCACGAGAACGGATAAATGACCAATGTAGTGGTATTTGTCGATAGCCTGTAAAAATTCATCCCAATTTATATAAGTTCTATCGATGTATTGTATAGAACTTTTGGCATGAATGAATCATGATTACATTACTATCCACTAGGCTTGAGGAGAGTGAAACTTTCTACAACTTTTCTGAACGCGAGAAATTTGACCTACGTTTTGGCTTGGCTATCGTACTGGTTACTAAAATCTCCCGACACCAAAGGCGTAGAATATTTTCCTGGACGATATATTCAGGTGAAAATGGTTTGCGCGCAGACGTAGATAAAAATCGAGCTTTCAACCAAGTATTTTGACTTATTTTTCATTGAAATAGCCCTCTGAATCCTCGACGTGTGGTATTCACCTTCTATAAGGCCTGAACTGGTTTCGGCCGGTCAACCTGAAGTAATTTCAAGCCACGTGGACTGTCATGAAACGTTCAAATACCTCAACATGCCACCTCAGATTTACACAGGTTAATGGAGCAGCTTACCGATTCGATTCCTCGATGGAGGAGTGTGTTCCCCATCTTCTGTTCCATCCTGTCCATTGCTAGTTCATCCGGACAATCACAGGTACTGCTCCTCTTTTCGCTGTCCATGTTCAAATCGTCCTCCTGACTTCGTTGGTACTTCCAATTACTGTTCTTCTTTCGACGTCCACTCCACCTTATCATTGTGGGAAATCCAAAGAAGAAGAGATTGAAGAGAATGCAATAGGAAAATTCTCCAATAACCTTGCAAAATTATTAAAACTACTCAGTATACGCTCGGAATGGCAATTATGGAGAGGTCTATACGTACAACAACTCCCGTGTAAATGATACATCAGCTTACAGCGACACCGATTTTTATTAAGACTTTTAAATCACAGCAACTACAAGCACCGCCATCACGGCTCCCAATCGCTTATTGGCATTTAGGTGACGTCATGAAGTCATTATAGACGGAGCGTCTGTGTCGGAAGTAAAGTGCAATAAGCTTGCTGGGCAACAAGTAAGTGCTCACATGAGTGTGGTATTGGGTAAATTCTACGATTGCCCGGGAACGTTTGCGGCAGTGTTAATCTGCTTTGGACTGAATAAAAGTTTCATGCCCGATATTAGTTGCTAGCGAGGGCTGTCCAATCGCCTCCAACGAATGCGTGTTCCACCCCGCTAATACTGCTGCCACATTCTCTAAATGGACTTTTATTCCGTTCCATTAAGCCGGTTTGATGGTTTGGATTTCAGCAATGATAGCTAGAGAAAAACACTCCAGAAGTGATGCGAACATGCATGAGTGTCGAAGGTGTGCAATTATTTATTGCGTTCTCGCAGCATGACAGTCTATTGGATTATACGGCTTACTGAAGATTACCTTAGAAAAATGAGGAGACCCAAAATTCAGACAGACTTGGAGCCGATACATGTTGGGAGAATTGAATATTTGCTACTGCCCAGTATTCATTGTGACGTCACGGGGGAACTGCGCAACAATCCGTATAATACAATGTCGAATATGTTATATCGCCTGTTTTGTTATCTATCGTGCGACAATTCAATTATCATTCTCTGATGTTTAAAACATTGACTGTATTGGTAATATTTAATACGAGTACTGAATACGAGCGACACGTGTCATGCAGAGGAAATGTTGGCTTCCCTCTCTCTTTCAAGAATACCTTCCATGGATTGCATTAGAGTAAATCCTCAGTCTTTAATGTAGCATAAGAGTAATAGCTTCACCTAAAAGATTTAGCCTAGTTAGGTAGGCCGCGAGTTCACTGGAGGACAACTGAAAGTTCAGCCCCGATGAGAACATTTCTGTGCAATCGTTAGTCAGCAAAAACGATCGACGATTCCACAAACATTACCTTTGAAGCTGGCGGCAAAAGCTATCTCAGGTTTCTGGAAGACGAGCGCGGGCATGGGTGAAAAGAGTGGATCATACGTATTTCCAGAGAGCTGTATTCACGACGCGGGCGTGGATGCGTAGCGAGCAGGCGGGCGAGGTCGCGGTTTCCAGATTTATCAAATAGCGATTTTAGCTGCATCCACGTCCGTTCGCGAGAAGATTTCGTCATCATTCCATAGCGATTCCCCTGTTATTACATGTAATGTGCGTTCTACTTGTAGCGTAGCAATGTTGTCTCATGTTGTGGTGACGCAGCACCCGAACCCGTGCCCACGTCTGTCCCGCGACCAACCCGCCTCGTGAAAAAACAGCTTCAACTATACAGCTATATGTGAAAGTATCTGGCCGTTGGATTGGCTTATCTGAGGATGATGGCAATTCAGTTATCAGCGTAATATGAAAACAATGGATTGTTCAATAAGTTCAACAAATAATGGAACGTGGGCGAGGATTCAGTCATCTGAAACGTTTTGTAAACAAGTTGATGGCCAAACCACGGCGAAGCTCGTGCTGATCCTATGACCTACATTATTTATATCGAATGTTATTGTTCGTCTTATCGCTCAATTCTGGGGTGAGCTGGGAATTTCCACAACATTTTTACCAGTGTGATAATCGAGCGTCAGTGGATTTAGGGGTATAGGACTACGACTACCGCAAACAGACCAGACCCGACCACGACCTGACTGAAACTGGCGGGTAGTTTGTCTGAGTCTGGTCTGAGTCAGGCCAGGCCATCGTGTGACGAAATATGTTCCCGACCAATTACACACGTTTGTGTGTATCATACATATTTGATATTGGTCTTGTGGTTTTAAGCAGTTTTGTCTGAGTCTCGTCGTGGTTGGGCCAATGCGCGGGTCGGGTCTGGCCACTGTACGATAGCCTTGTAGCGTTACTGGAATGACTTTGCACAAATAAAGGTTTCGCCGAATTAGGAAGATCGCGACTGGTGAGTTCGTAACTCCGGAGGAGATAAATCTTTCACCATTGCGAACGTTTTGAACAGATGGTAAAAATACAAACTTGATGAGAGCACTTCTCTGCAGTCGTTAGGCAGCAAATAATAGTCTATGGCAACCTGGAGATCTCTCATAACGTATACGCCATATTTATCTCAGGCCTATCTGAAGAACAGAATCGGATGGAATTCGTGCGAGAATTACATTAGTAAGCGATCATGATGTGCCAGAGACGGAAACGCTCGATTACGTATCCGTCATCTGAGACGAAAAGAATGATGAAGCAGTCTGTCGTATATTTCTTTCAGACACAGGGGACGTTGGCTCGGATGATCTCAGTGCCGACATATCTCACAGTTATTTTTCAATGAAGGCTATGTGCACCCCTAAACAAGAAGTTATCGTATTGGCTTCTCTCAAATGATAAGAGTTGAGAATAACTCTAATAGATTGTTCGCTAAAACTGCCCCTTCGAAAGACTTTAAATATAGTCGATCAAATTGGTTGTCATGCAAATTAGATGAAGGACACTGATTCATTCAGAATGGTAATAATTTAGTTCTGAATATATCAAAGGTATTGCATTCGGGAACAATCTAATTTAAAAAAACTTATTTTGTATCATTCAGGAGAGTAACTTACTCCCTAACACAAAGAACACAATAAATGTTATGCAATACGAGTTGCCATTCAGGAAATACCATGTTGAAGGTGCCGGGTCCTCACTTCTGAAGTGGCATGATTTGCGCGATTTATCGTATTGTGTTGGGGCCTAACATTGTTCCTTTTTTAAATTGATTCGGAGGCAAAATGATTTTGCTCGATTCGGTAGGGTGCTTAGAAAAAACAAAAAGACACACGCAGCGTTTCCACCGGACTCTGTAAAATGTTCTGACAATTCGTCGATAAACGAAAATGGCGGGAAATATTCCGATTGCACAATATCCCTGTCCAAAACTTGACGTGACTAGAAAAATGCCAAATTCCGCAGTGAGATCCTTTAATAACCCAGACCAAACCACTGTTACCGGAGTGTATTTTTTACACATACGCAAAATCGATCGGCGGCGCAAAACAACAAAATGTCAAACACATCTGTCAGAAGCGTGAAACTTAGATCACCAATATTGTTGTCTGGTTTCTGAACACATTACGCTGATTTTATTATTATAACACATTTAAGTGGAGACCACTTGTTATGTTGAGGACAAAATCCTCACCAGTCAACCTTGATTTGCTACCCGAGAAGTCAACCTTGGTTGAACACACCACACATTTTATTCAATTTTTTCATGACACCAATATATTCCCATTGTAAACAAATACAGTGCACTTTGAGTAGTAATACTCGTCAGCGATGACTTTGTGACATTTCATGACGTCACGCACAATTGCGTTTTAGTATGGGTGGATAGACTTTGGTTGGGAACTGCATTATCCAGCTATCTATTCCTGATTAGTCGGGAAGGCCCGATCGGTCATCGGAAATCTGAGCAAGCTGGAGATCTCAAACAATCTGTCCGGTACTTCTTTCTATGAAGAACGTTGATTTGGATTGCATCGGTGAAGTGACATATACTGGTGTATAGACTGGTTACGATCTTATTACCATTGTTAGTCAAATTATTATTTCGGATCAGGCATAGTTTTATTCCTCATTTTTCTCACTCCTTGGTTCAGCTATGAGAGTGCCTTCAAAACCTTCTGAAACATAAGTGATACTGGAGTCAGTCCACCGCGAGTGATCACTGGAATCAGTCCACCCCGAGTGATCACTCGGTAAGGAGTTCCTTGAAGTGAATTTATTATGTATACTCTAATAGAGTAACTTTTCACTCTTTTGCACTTCGCAGTGAATTTGTTACTTCCGAAAGGTGTGAACAGTCCATATACATTGATAAGATCATAAATACATTAGGAAATTGAACCGTGAAGTGTATCACGCTGCCTAAGAGCGTACACGGGCAAGTGCGCACTGGCTTTTGAAATGAATCCAATCAAAATATCTCACCGGCTGATCAACTCCAATTGGTACAATCCGATGTATAAGAACACTAAAATCAGTACACGTGTGCATGTACTTTACTCTTGCTCATCCTTGATCAACAGTATTATTATTCAATATGTTCTTTCGTCTGCTTCAAAGAAACAAAGGGGATCCTCAAAATGAAGAGCCATCTAAACAGCTGAAAGGGAGGAGTATAAATCGCAAATCCAACAAGAGAGCCTTTGCAAGAAGAATGTGCCGACGCAATGTGTTTCAAACGATGCGTTGCGCTCTCCGCGTTCATTCCAAATATCCATTTGAAATCTTAGGCTCTAACGAGATCTACGCGGCTCTTTTCACCTATTCTATATATACAGGCCACGGTGTCACATGTTTCATGTAAACATTGTACCGGTTTCCCAATTGATTTTCATCGATCCAGAGGCGAAATGACAACATTCAATTTTTTGCTCTATTTCAGCGGAAGCCAGCAATGGAAGATAAATTATAGGAAGTGCAAGACAGTGACACACTATAAATGCTTCCAAGTTCTTGCAGAGGAAATATGGTTGCCTTATGATAACATCAATCATTAAATGAAGTCTTGGGAAATATTGATGGCACTGTTTTCTTGTTCAATAAGCAACTTAACTCGCAACAAATAAAATTCCCTCAATCGACAAATTTGATATGAAAAAATCCTTCAAAAATTTAGTACGTCTTGAACATTCTTACTTAGTTCCAATTCCACCCACGGAATACGGCAGCTGTAGGCCTAATATTGAACTGGACCCCTTTTGAATGAATCAATGCTATGCTCACGTGAATATTCATTAGGCGATGACAACACAGTCTGCGTTTCGTGACGTTTTTAGGCCGTGATATTTTCAGACTTGAGTTTAGCCTTGAGCGTACTGTACTAGGCGGATGTTATTACGTATGCTCTATAGGATACTAATTACACTGTTGCGACAATCATATACCATGGGTACATTGAATAGGACCGCGTTGTGCGGTTTCACGAGAAGTTTTACAAACGGGTCTTCGGGTTGGGGGTCAATTAGGCCATGATTTTTTCACTTCCACTCAACCAGGTGGATCACTCTTTCAGGATTCGATTCCAGTACGCGGACTCTTGGATGGAGAATAATCAGTCAACCGTTCCTGATAAAAAGACAAGAATCACAAGGAAGATGATCAGGTGACCACTGCCTTCTCCCTCCAACGTTCAGCCTTTTGTGGATCTTCTGGCAGACGATCCTGCCCATCGTGTCCTGCCATCACGGGACCTGATGGGTTGGGGTTGGCCGATGGGACAGCCCGAGAGCCAGTGGCGCACATCCGTTCCGAAAAGTGGGGGAAGGGGGGATGATGCATCTAGAGACAGATCCAGGATTTCACACCTCACTCTATCCCTTGCACCAACACAACACCATTTACTGTGTTTTCATTCCACACTCTCCCGTTTTCCATTAGAAAAATGTTTTCGTTCCTTACAATTGTTTCGGTCATGGAGAGGGTGGGGGATGGGTCCATAGGCATACCCGCCTTTCGTGTCCGGATAAATTCTCACTTTCCGTCCAGGAGATTGGAGGCAAATTAGGGTTGATCAGATAGGTGGGAATGACCCTCTATAGCGTGATAGGGGAAAATCGGAGAGGGAAAGATGCCTGACTACTTTTGTTCTGTCAGCCGATCGACCACACAATTTTTGTTTGACTCAAAGTTGAAAATGATTCACGGATGTGCTGTCAGTTTCTCACATATGTATAGCCTACTCGATTTACTTTTGTGCCTCATAAGGAATTACTTGATTGGCTGATACTTCTTCCCGAGGGTCGGGATAAATGACTAAACTGAACGCAAGTGAACGGATGAACATTGTCCCTGCTGTCGAGTCGAGTGGGTTCAGCTTCTCCAGAATAGTTGCCGTAGCATGCCGTTGCATGCCGGCGGGATGTGCGCCCCTGCTCATCGGTGCGAGGCGCAGCTTCGCGGAGATCTCCTGACGCTTGTCCGGGGAGGCCGGGAGCGGGGTGGATGAGGCTAATGGTGCGTTCTTTCGAACTGGTATATACCGTATACACCAGTGGTAAGTGTGTTCTTTCGGTACTCAAGTGGTGACTTTGGGAACTTTCGGTCGTGACTTTGGGACCTAACGGATGAACTCCCAAAGTCACCACTTGGTTCAAAATGGCTGACAGTTGGAAGTTCGAAGGGCCATTGCGGAGCGAAGCATGTCCAAATGAATAATTTAGGGCAGCGATCTTGTCGATGAGAACATTTGAATTGAAGTACGTACAATTGATTCTGAGCAGATAGTGGATAAAGCGATATTTGGGGCAAAGAATCCGAGCTCCGAACGTTGCCGAGCGATGATTTTTCGCGCAACTGATACCCAG
>JAODTT010000584.1:0-10925 GCA_025400115.1 Pentamera pediparva
CGAATTATTAGCCACTTAGGCGGCAACTAATACTGCAGTCAAAAGGAATCAGTGTCAGACCGCTAACGGGTTTCTTGGGGACTAATTCTGGAAGTGCGTCCTCTAATATTATTTTGCAGGCTGATCAGCTGAACAGGCA
Source organism: Pentamera pediparva (assembly GCA_025400115.1). Lineage (NCBI taxonomy): Eukaryota > Metazoa > Echinodermata > Holothuroidea > Dendrochirotida > Phyllophoridae > Pentamera > Pentamera pediparva. The sequence goes on from JAODTT010000584.1 coordinate 140, forward strand.
GTACAAGATGGAAAGGGATCCGGGATATGGAGTGATGGAAATTCATTATTTAATACGAGCGATTACAAATATAGGATGTCTTCTCTGAAAGCTTCAGTGTATCATATAGAATCTTTTTGTTTCGCAGGAATAAATATTTTGTATGAGACTAAATGAAAGCGCTTTATAATTCGGGATTAGGCAGAATCATTCCCCTTAGCCAGTTCTATGGAACCAAGACTGCTCATCCTCTGTTTGGGTGAACGAGGTCCCGGTCCAGGAGAAGGTAGGTTTCGATAACGAGAAAAACGGCTTATGAAAAAGTGGCTTATGTCAGTGATTCCTCACCCACCTTCTAGTTTGGTGACCTCAGATAACATTCGACCTGACCCCGGATCGACAGCGCCCATTAACTCGCCAATGTGGAACACATCCACGCAGACCTTTCCGATATGTAGCCTGAGCTAAATTACGGAAATTAATTCCGTTTAACTGAAAAATGGCCCAGGGCCCAAAACAAGAGGGGTTTTTATACTTCTCGTGTGAAAAATTTATTTACACCACACATTTTTACTCGTTCAGAACTAACACGCTGATGGCAGTCGTATTTACAAGGTTTGCAGACTTTGACCTATGTTGACCTGATAATACCTTCCACCTTCAGACCAAGTACGAGCCTTATCCATATAGACTTAAGTCATCGTGTTTACAAGCTAACATTGCTCAAAACATCAATTATTCTCAAATTTGACATTTCTCGGCAAAAATAGGCCAAGTTTCTGTCTCGCCAATTACGAGGTTTTAACGTCTCGTAGGCTATTACTTATTATTGTGTTAACGTCGTTCTGATGTTTTTGACGCCTGTTGGCCTCGGTCGATGTTTGAACCTGATTCCAAAACAATGGAAATCATGTACTTATCATTGGGACATCAAGGCCATGTTGAGTTACCGTGATTGCTAGCAAAGTGTTGTGTTCAAAATCTCAGTCGCCCGTCCTTCTCCGACGGAATTGTTCATATGTTAGTCTTATCATCGGAATGTTGAGATACTTGGGGCAAATCTATAGTGTCATGGATAAACGAATTGGAGCACCAGACCAATTTATTCTAGGCCTATTGTGAAGACTTAGTTATAAAGCCTAAATGAATAAATAGGGTTAACCAAAAGGAGGCTTGAACAAACATGACCTACAATACCGGTACTTTGGGAGGTATGTCAGTATGTATGCAGAATAGAACCGCTTGTACTGTCATTACCCGACATGCCCCGCGGGATAGCCATCGACTACACAGACATGGTATATAGGACGCGGGTCGTGACCTCTACCCTACATACACCGTGTCTCGAGGTATCGATAGGCAAGCGAGCCTAGCCTCCATCCACACTCCACTACCACAGGGCAACTCGAACCGTCATGGGACCCAATTAGCGTTACCGGTGTTAGTTCATAGACGGTCGTTCACCCGTGAATAATCCGAGTCAGCCGTTGACCCCACCAGCGGCGCGGACGACCATATATTTATAGCCAGAGTAGGCCCTATTAAATAACATTAATACCGTGTAGCGTAGGCCCATCCTACATACTGCTAGCATTAAGTAATATGTATTATGTAGTTGGCTATCATCATGGAATATAGTCAGTGACTTCATGGACTGACTGATCACTCATCTTCGGTGATGGAATTGCTGAAACATAGCTGGAGGCATTTTATGCATATACCGTGTCGTCCCCTGAAGAAGCCGATCATTCAGTCCTTATTGTCCTGTAGACTGGTAGATAAATCCCGGACTATACTGAGAAGCTGCAAATCCCTATTAATCGAACACTATACCTACAGGGGGCATAGCTGTCCTGCCACTAGCTTGACGAGTCAATGAGTGATACGAAAGGTCTGATTGACTGAAAGGGTCGATATCACTTTCATCGAACAGAGCATGGTCTACTGCTAATTCGCTGATTTCATCTTGATTTTCGAATATTAAATAAGCAATCTCGCAGCACCTCGGATTCGCACATCCCGAATTAAACTGGGACGATTTTTCGTCGTGACGTCATGCAGACGTCGCTGTCGGCCTTCTCGTCAGTTGGTACCAGACGATATCGACTCTTAAATAGAAAGATTCACAAACGTCCACCCGGTTCTATTCAAACGATAAATACAACAGTCTCTCAACCAATCTTCCCAAAGAGTACTGAAAATTTGCAGTAGCAGCCTGCGCGTCAACACTGCAGTCAGGTCGATCCAACAGACGAGAGGCTCAAGTGGAGTCGTTATACCCAAAAGGAGTCGTATACATGACCAGTCACAAGCAAAGTATAACTTGATCAGCCACAAACCAGGCAGCAAACAGCCGATACAACAAAATATCCCTAACTTTTGTTATGGCACAGTAACTATCCTCTCTGATATGACTCAGTTATGTGAATGCCCCGCTTTCACTGTGGTATATATAGGTATAGCTATATCTGTACATCGGTTTTTCGACGAAAGTGCACGTGGCGGTGGATTTACTAACAATCATAATATATCGTAGGCATATTTGCTGCACAGTGTCACAGTTGCCCTCCGTCAACTCATTTGAGCTTGACTATACAACAACAACAACGCCTGTGTACGGACTGGCAGTCTGCGCAACTTAGATCAAAGTTCCAGTTTTCAATACATTTTGTCTCGGGACCGCTAGGGTCCTCCCAAGACCGCGAAGATCTCAAGATGCACGCTCTCGGGTCTTCAGACTCAGTTCCATATGATTCAGGGTCGCAAGAACTAAGGCCTCTCGAGACCCAACCTGCCCAAGGCCAGAATGCTCAATATTTTACAATTCGGGACACACGTTTTCATGTTTCCAAGTTGTCAAGGTCTCATGGTCTAGAGACTCAAGGTCTCAACACATATGCCACCAAGACGCTTGCTCTCAGAACACAAGGACTTCGGAGACAAGGTCTCAAGACTCAGGGCCTCCGGACTCAATTTTCACACGACCATGACGACTATGTGCAGGGTCCTCGAAGACTCGTGCTCTTAGGACTCGAGGCCTCAAGACACAGGGTCTCACGACTCAAGACCTCAACACTCTGATCATCTGATGATCCCATGACTGATGTTCCCATGCTCCCAGTACCCAAGGTCTCAGGACGCAATTATTACCTCAAGGTCCAAAGACATGCTTCCATCAGCCATGCTCCTAGGACTCGTGCTCTCAGGATCGAAGTTGTCAAGACTAAATGGCTCAAGACTTAGACTTATGATCTCACGACTTCACTGTCTACGGTACGCACCATGTCACCAAGTACGATTGCACCAGGGTCAGGAAAGTATAGATTTTAGTGAGTATACAATCAAATTCCCGCGATTCGCATTTGGTTCACTTAAATCATCACTCAGGCCCATGTGCCCAGAGCACTCTTGTGTGTTACTTCTAGATGATAGAACAAACTCGACATATATATCGCTTTGGTTGTAAGAGGCATCTTAATATTAGTCTGAATAACTGATGGAGGATATGGCACGGTACCCGCCTCTCCGTGACGCCGTGAACAAGTATATACGCTGAACACTCCTGACTACTGAAGACTGAATAGTTCAAGTAGTCAAGTACAGGAGAATATACAGGTTAGCCTACAGCAGAACTGCGTCGAAACCTGAGTTATGCTTGCCTGTGTTATAACACTGGTGATTGTTTCAAACGGGCGGCGACACTGTTGGAACGTTGGCAAGCAGATAACTTTTGGGCTTTATGCGGACACTGACCAAACTGATTCAAATTCTGGGCTAATTACCCGGTCGCCTAATTCCCCATAGCCCAACAGGTGAATTTCCGGCGGTATGAAAACAGGTATACAAGTCATTTTAGCTCGTAAATAAGTCAAATCAAGACCACTCAGTAGAACGATTTTAAATCAATTTGTATGAGTGGTAATTCTTCTGCTTCGATTATCAAATCTTGTAGGCGTTCATACAGTTATACCAGGGTTGTTTCGCTTACGAAGAAGCGGATATGACGAAGGGGCTGTTTCAGTATATTCAGCTATAGCGCCATCGTCATGTTATTGAAGTTGCCACGATTTATTATACCGTCACGACGAATAATAGGAACCACTTGTTATTGCATCATTTCAAAAGGTTTTTTTAGGTCTATACAAGGAAAAAGGAAAGAAGAAACATAGTATAAAAATTACGATAAGCAGAATACCAGAAAGAAAATATCAAACAGTAGTTTTTGGTTATTCCTCACGATAGGTAAACAAAAGATAGAGTTCCAAACCAGAGAAAATCTATAACTTTAGAAAAGAGAAACGGTCATTCTCAGGTTATGAACGAGCCCAAGAGAATTACGAATTCCAAGTTGGAAGGAGTGTGGAATAACATTGGAGGACACATATCAACTCCAACATATATTATGCAGGGTATTCATTTGTAGACGAGTGAAAGTCGTGCAATGTTGTCGTGTCTTATCACCGGCTAGGAATAGCCCAAGTACAATGGTCCCATGACTTTGTTCTTAACGAGCGTCCTATAGGCATAAACTCGTGGGTTCCAGAACTCTCTCTGCCATTGGCATTGACCAGTTCCTGTGTTCGAGGTGTTGCAGTCACTGCAAACTGCTCTCCCTGAACCATGAACGTGAAATTATACGATTGTCTGTAACTGTATAAATAAGAGATAGTTTCGAAATCCTACAGGCAATGTACGATCCTACTCAACTAGGATATTAACATGTATCCATGGTATAGTAGCTCAAATTAGGTTGGCATTGTTTAATGAATTCTGTTGTCCACAGCATTCAGTAAATTTTACTCAGACTCCATCAAATGACAGGAGAGCATAGCCACTGGAGAACCCTTTTGAGACAATTAATGTTTCAACAAGGCTAGCAAATGCTAGCTCTAGTAGCGTATAATAGTGCTTACTTGACATCAATGTCATAACTGCCCTCGCCCTTCACCACCAGCTTCTCAGCGGAATTTGACGTTCAAAGTACACATACTTCCAACTATGTTGGAGAGGTAAATATAGAGGGGTAAATATTTTACCTCCATGTTTCGTGCGACTGCGAGCTAGTCTCCGGTCAAGTTAGGCCATAGTTACCATACATTTCGTGCGGGCTGTCTGATTTAACTCACTGACGGGGTTATCCAACCTGTGTCGACCCGTCAGATAACGTCGTCCTTGTCAGGACTCGGGAGTTTCCAGACGGAGTGACCTATTAATCATGCCCAAATCTATTATTAGTTCGATGGTATGAAACAATACCGCGTCAACGCGGCGGGTCTACCTGCCAGGTAGGATAACCCTCCCGGAGGTAGGTAGCCTCCCGCGGGCTAACATTCGACCCCAGGTAATGTTGTGCCCTCCCCGGGGCCTCGTTCAGACGGAGCCTCTATTATATACGATAACCCCTTTGACGGCAGTAAACTTTGAGAGGTTGATAATATTTTACAGTGGAGAAGAAAAACAGGTGAACTTCCCGAGGAAAGATACCGGTAGTCGTCCTCACAAATTGGCGGGACATAAAGGGTCCCTTCAACCAAATGGGGCGCTTCAAATGATAGCAGCAGACGAACGAAAATGAGAATCACCTGGCAAAGAGGGCATTCTGGGAGCGTGAGACCCTGGGGGATTGTCTAAAGGTACCCGCCCGGAGACCGACTCTTTGCATCGACTGATTAGAGGTTCTGACTATATAGTTACCTGTCACGCCCCCCCTCCTCCCTATCTCCCCTTCCTTCGGTCGACGACTTGGCTGAGGAGATATCGGGAACGAATTGCATCGGGAAAACTAATGAGATCATATCGGAGGTTGAAACCTTTCCGAGAATTTGACATCCCCACTGACGGGAGAAAAATCGTGCAAACCAAAGGGAGTATATAGACTGATAGAAGTTATTCCTTACTATAACGGTTGAAGCATCTGCGACAGTACACCTGAGACATTGATAGCCTACAGGTTGAATGGCCGTCCATAGCGGAGAATAAATATAATTATTATCCAACCTACATCGACAATTATTCCACATAATCATTGGATATAGTCGTGCGCTTCTTCCGACTCTTTGGCTAAAGTATACTTGAGCTTCAATAAATATCCGAGCGTTGACGCTATATCACCACATGATCACCAACATATAATCTCAAATCACCTAACCCATATAAACTACCGAACCCCTATTTGCTCCTTTCTAGGATCATGAGACCGTGGATTCAACCCAGTTCAGACACTGACATTGAAATAGTCGTCCAGTTCTCAGTTTCTAGTTCAGGGTTGCAGTCTGTATTTTTGTAACTGTTTGCGTTATTCGTTGATGACGTAAATTGCACGTTTATCAGTTTATACGAAACTGGTATTGCAAGCTTTGCGTTAACCCAGCAAACACGACACGTTTTCGAAACCGTTTCTTATATGTTTCTGAAGAACATTTCATGTTGAGTAACATAAATGCTACGGAAACGTTTCCATACCATTTCAAGATGTTTTGAGAAAATATTTTAGCAAACATTCCTATTTCATTTCGAAATACAGCAGACCGACGAAACAGAACGAGAATAGGCCTATAATATACTTTGACAGCACTAAGTTAACTTGAGTCCATTTTGGCGCAAATCTTTTGCCACAAAAACCTTTCTAGTACACTTTCAGAAGTTTTTGGAAATGTTTCCAAAACGTTTCGTCAAAATGTTCGGAAAAATGTTTAGGAAAAATGTTCCCAACTTCCGACTGCTCACACACCCGCTCCGTTCACCCCGATCTCGAAGAGTGCTCATGCTACCGCGAATCGCGAGCACCTCTGATGGGAATTGCTTAGGCGTGACAAGGGTGACGTCATTCATTTTCTCTCAAATGCTCTATTGGGCGTTTTGGAGTCAGCTATTCCAACATAACACGAAGAAAGGCCGATCTCAAGGAGCACCGTGCACTGTGAAGAGATGGGGTAAATTTTGACGCAAAATTTTGTTGAAATGGCACCTACCTATGTTTTCTGGGTCAGCTTCCTACCCAAGTTGGATCAATTTGATCCAATTTGGGTCGAAGTTCGGACCCAGAAATTAGGTCGGTTCCCGAAAAAGACCCAGTCTTTTTACAATGTAGCGTCCTCGCGGAGGACTTAAATCGGTAGTGTAGACGGTCGTACAAAGGGGTGGGCAAAATTGGTATTGTACACTCTAAATACATCATGGTCGAACTTAACCAGGAATGATCCAAATTTAACCAGGAGTTGGAGTCAGGGTAACCACACATGGTCAAATCAACCAGGGCGATTTTAGAGTGTACCCAGGTGATGGTTACAAAACTAATACTAACCCCGAGCGTTCTCTGCTGTTAACTGTACGGAGTACCTCGCACCCGGGTACGTCTGTAGGATCTGACTTCCTTCTGTGACGTCAAATACCAGCCAACCTACGTCATTGTCGTCTATAACTAAGCTGTCCATCAGAATATTGCCGCCATCACTGTGGATAAAGAAGGGGAACACATTGAAGGCGTGTTACACAGGACGAAGGGCATCGACATATTATGGATCCCTCTTAACGAACCTAACTAGACAAAGGTACTAATACTGACCGCAGGTGCGACATTTGAGACAAATGGTGTCAGCATATCAAGGATCCCATTTTACGAACCTCTTCAGTGTACCTGAAATCCATGAACTTCTGTAAATAAGGCGAGATATATTAGTTTCATAGCCATTTTCGATGTTGGTCACTTCCGTCATTTGGTTATTCGTGACCGTCAAGAAGGCAGGTAGAGGTAGCCTAGTAGTCCAGGTGATCTGACGCGGACATTAACTACCAATCATCGCGCTAGTAAATCCTGGCTGCTGGTGCGTCCCAACACGGAGCGGAGCGCGCCCACTCAGCTGTGATTCTTACCCTGAGTGTAAGCAGTAGGAAAATAAACTGCTAAACATCAACAGCAGCCTCATAACCGCGTAGGTTTCCTACTTTTATGACCCGTAATTTCTCTACGTCATTTCTAATCATGCAGCCACACCTATATCACTAGCTGCATTAAACCTCCACACATTGCCAGGATAACACATTCAGCCTGTCAGTAATACCTGTGGTAGTCTATCCCATGAACACCAGTACTTGCCCACCAATCGACGTTGGGTTCTACCAGGCATCCCCAACAGGTACGTACTTTTGATTGACAAGTAATTTTTAGCAGTGCACCTTCTTCTACAGAAAGCTCCCAATCCCCCACAAGGGTCCGTTCTAGTCCCGCGACTCTCTTTCACTGGGTACGCACCTTTGGCTGCCAATCTGGTACACTTTGAGAGTGAAGATACCATGGTTGCTATCGTGTGGTATGTCTCTGTATACCCTCAGCTCTGCAGACGTCAGGATATCTTGTCTCGGGAAGGAGGCGACCCCGAAGTGGTAACGATGAGGGCCGTGTCTATCCAGCGATTGCTTTCTGTAGAGGACTGTGTGTGAGAGGTGAAAAAGACAGGCGTTGTGATCAAAGGGGCAATGTCGCCTGGTAGCAACTGGCGAAAAAGTGACGGCATGCATGATTTGATGCGAAAAAAATCGCCTCAGTGCAATTCGATATTCAGAGCCTACGGTGTACCATCATTATGATATGTCAATGCAGAGTTAGTTCCGATATACGGTGGAACGATTTTTGTCGTAACTTCATGCGAATGGGACCTTTCATTCGCCTGGTGATACGGGACGATATTGCCTCTTCAATGTAATGCCGACACCAACAGAGAACAATGTTCAACAACTGCAGGTAATGTGAACGGGGACCGACGATAGTGGGACGCACTATTGGCATTACGTAGCCACGGCTACGCTCGACCGATTCCCAAGCGAGAAGCTTTTTCGGAAGTTGGCAGCATTCCATTCATACAGATGCGGATTTGGCAAAACACCACAGAAGTCTGATTTACGTAGAGCGCACCAAAGGGAAGTGTCCACATAGGCCTACGCTGTATCCGGATTGTAGAGATGAAGAAAAGTCCAATAGCTGATTCAAAGAAATAGAAATTCATATGAATGAAGTTGAACGAACGCCCTAGTACGTGAAGATATGACCGCGTACCAATGCGGCACTGATGCCGACGGTACACTGCGAAACTATTTCATGGGGTACATTCCTCCTGGAACCGTTCACCTTTTATTAAAACATGTTCTGGCACGTAGTTATTCCTTTCCATCATATCATATAAAGTTTTGTACCTTTCTTAATAGTATTATTCTTCGCCTTTTCAATTTGATACCGCATCCTTATCCATATACCAAATACCAGCTCAACTCTACGAGAAACCAGAGAGGATGTGTGCGCGGCCTGCGCCAAGGGGTCAAAGACGAAATAGGTAAGAACTGGTGAAAGTAAGATTGTGGGACTATAGCCCGAGTGCCACGAATACACTAGTCTTGTGTTAAGACGTTGAAATACCTCTTTCCCATCCCCGGTACTACATTGCCTTTAGCACTATAGCCCAGATAAGCTGGAAAATAGCCACTGGGAAAGCAGGATGATATAATCGTCTTAACACAAGACTACCGACCAGTGCTGGAGTCGAGTCCTCTCAATCCGAGTCCTTGGTATCCGAGTCCGAGTCCTTGGTATCCGAGTCCGAGTCCTTAGTTCCCGAGTCCGAGTCACAGTGTCCGAGTCCGAGTCTGAGTCCTCGAGTCCCTATGCAAATTTGATATATACTATTTTGGGCGCAGTTTAGTAACCATTACATGGCTTAGGCCACTCAAATACAAATATAGGATATGCCAAGGTGGTAAATGCATCATTGCTATTATTTTAGTGGTGATGGCATGTTGAATACAATGCTTTGTCATTGTTATGGGTGAAATAACCAATCAATTTGCATGCACAAAATCAGTGAAGGACTCGGACAAATACTCGGACCGAGTCCCCGAGTCTTTTGGGTCGAGTCCGAGTCATTGCCCTCCGAGTCCGAGTCCGAGTCACGAGTCCCTGAAATAGGGACTCGAGACCGGTTATCGAGTCCGAGTCCGGTCTCGAGTCCTCCAGCACTGCTACTGACACACATGTTCCCTCCTCCATGACCAATCAGTCTACTTTATTAAGTATATGAATTGATTGTTCGTTTTGCAAGAACAGTATTGAAACAATTGAACATCTATTTTGGGATTGCCAAACTGTGTCAAAATTTATCTTAGATTGTGAACTTGCGTTATTTGGGAGAAAATGTTGGGTATCAAAATGGATTTTGTTTCTTTGGCTACAGCTTTGTGCTGAACCATCCGATGAATTTCTTCATCCTATATTGTAAGCACTAAATATATGCATGTGAACAAAACAAAATTATCCCCACAAGTAATCATTATTCACATAAAATGAAATTGACTTTACAAATTGAGCACCATATCGCTATGAAATCGTGAACGTCAAAAAAGTGCACGCAAAAATTGACTGAGTTGAAACATCTTTTCAGACATTCGCCGTATTCATCCCATCATGCCCATGGAAATTAGCATGTTCCTTCATCCATGCTATAGTATCCTCATTGTAAACATAACATGTATTGATGCTGTGCGAAGAATGAGAGAAAAGCAATAAATGAGATGGAAAACAAGCGCAATCGTCTTGGTAGCTCTCTTCAATTCTCTTATCGGAAATATACCAACCTAAAAACGATTGCCATGTTCCGAAACGCGCGAATCTGCAATAAAATCAGTTTCGTCAAAAAATTCAAAATGGCCGCCGGGTGGGGTTGTAGGCTATGGAGCGAAAATGAAAATTAGTCTCTAATCGATTTCCATGTTCCGAAACGCGTAATTCTGCGAGAAAATCAGTTGCGTCGAGAAATTCAAT
>JAODTT010000695.1:0-10920 GCA_025400115.1 Pentamera pediparva
CTGTACTCAATAGACTGCTGGACGATTCCAGTGTTTTCCAATGTATAGATGATATATCGTACTCGCAGTGATGAACGTGTCGTGCTGAGAACCACGCACATTCCAGGTACTTACCCTTCGTCAACGGCAATGGCATGAACGATCAAGACAAAGCAAACATTCTCGAACTACTAACACAGACAGTGATGTTATTCGAATATATTTCAAGGTCACTGTGCCTCCGTAAAGCGTCCCCTGTGGGGGATAAATGCGTATTTTTATATTGTATCTGACATCGGTATTGACAACGATGATTGGCGTTGAGGGAGATCAGGCATTCTAGTCGTCGACTCGGTTCATTGAAGGGTAGCATTCCACTCAAGTTGTTGCATTGGATGACATGGGATGGAACATATAAACCATTGATTCAGACAGCTCTCCTGGCCGTAATTCAATCGAATGGACTGCATGACGAACAACCATTATTCTCTCAACATGTAGTGATTTATCCTCTATCGCAAACAGTGTCCCAACGGGCGATGCATGCTGCTGTATATACGTTTCAATGTCCTGTTATTATTCACCGACGGCTCACTCTTGCAGCAGTTATAGACTTGATATATTTGACGAGTTGGAGAAGCGAACATAAGAAACAACTCAACCATGAATACTTGCTTAATAATAACCATTGTGCTTTGACAGATATTATGATGTGTGCTCTTCTATACACATGGAACGGAATCCTCACCAGTTGGTGGCAGTCAAAATTGCGAGGGCGGAAGCATCATTCAGCCCCCAGTTTTCGAGTCAGAAAATCCCTTTCCGATTTCTTGCCGGATGCAAAAGGAATCTTTGCAGTCGCGCAATTGTGTGTTCGCGTGTGTGCGTGTGTATGTGTGTGTGTGTGTGTGTGTGTGTGACACTTCTTGTCTGCAAGATATCTGTAGAACGCACGCATGTATTCAGTTCAAATTGAGTATGTTGGTTGCGAATATAGAGTGGCAGAACCCTTTTGTTTTCCTGGTCGGATCCAGGTCATTCGAGGTCAATAGGACCAATCTAAAGAAGCTTGTCAGCACGATATCTGAAGAATGCAAGAATGTATCAAGTTCAAATCAGGCATGTATGTTGCAGATTTGAGGAGAAAAAACAACACTATCGTTTTTTGTGTTAGATCAAGGCCATTCGAGGTCAGGAGAGGACAAATCTAAAGAAACTTGTCTGCACGACATCAGAAGAATGCAAGTATGTATCAAGGTAAATTTGGATATGCAGGATACAGATATGGAGAGAAAGAACCGTATTTTTTTGTTTGGCCGTCAAGTCAAGGTCAATTAAGGTCTGTAGAGGACAGATGTCGAAAAGCTTGCCTGCACGATATCTTGGGAACTCGAGCATGTACCAAGTCCAAATTAGGCATGTGGGTTGCAGAAGACCTGAAAAGGCTTGTCTGCACGATATATGCAGAACGCAAGCATGTAACAAGTTCAAATTAGGTGAATAGGTTACATATATGGCGAGGGAGAACCCGATTGTATTTGGCGTGAGGCCAAGGTCATTCAAGACCGGTAGGGAAGGAATCTCAGAAGCTTGTAGCACAAACACCTAAATTGCTCTCTGTTGCCTTCCATTTGCCTCAAACTTTGCTCCTAGGATATGTCCTAAGTCAATTGGGTTTTGTCTCTTCTGGAATGCGTCGCCCGGCACCCACTCACAAAACTGTCAATGAGCCTCGAAGTTGAAGGCCTATATATATCATATGGGATGTGGTTAACTGAATGATTCATCTCAAATGCCCTGTCACCCGTCTCCCAGATTGCCAGTGCAACCACTAGTGAACCTCCAAAATAATTCAACCTAATTGACTCTGAATTTCTAACTCTCCGCCTTCTCAAATGGGACAACCACTGTTGAGCCTCAATATATATGAACAGGGCTCTTCCCAGTAATTCTATCATGACGAACAGATGATAGTGAAAAACCAGGGAGCCTTCGAAACAAAACTGCAACTGTCGTGTATGTTCAGTTGTAGGAAACTATTAGACCTCCTCACTAATATTACCCAGACAACTTAATTCACATTCAAGCATGCTAAGTGTTATCAATACTCAACACCCTCAATTATCTCACCGTTATTAGTGGAAATCACGGATGTTGTGTCGTCATGAAAGATGCTGATTGGAATTATATTTTCCAAAAGATTTGTAGATCATTCCTGGGTGTGGTTAGTTTCGAAATGCAAAGTCACAAACAATTATAACATAAAATGAAATAAGTTGCAGCATATTGCAGTTGTTTAGTCGTATTGCTGTCTTGCGTTTGTCATTTAGCCTTCCTGATCATCGGAGACATTTACTCGGTAATTCGGTTCGTTTTCGTTGAATTTTATTTCCTTAGTTTCAATTGTTTCCCATCCATTTATATGAACACAGTCTAACTCATTTCTTATTCTTGCATATACAGATTTGCTGATGCATCATCCCATATGTTCTTCAATATTTTTCAACCACGGCTTATTGGTACGGATACACGTGCGCAAGCCATAAGGCCTGCGACAATGGACATGCAATCGACGCTTTATTTGCGATCGAAATTGGCTAAATTAATCTGCAGTACATGTTCGTGTAATTTGAAACACAACGAATATCGAGTTTTTTTTGTATAAGATGATGATTACAGATCCGCGAATAGCGGTAACCGCTTCGATCGCCGTAGCAGATGTCATGGGATAGTTCAGACTATTTTGCGGGTTATCTTTCGATCCAGTGTAATTAAAACACAACGAGTTTTAAGTTTTTTTTGTGTAAGATGGTGATTACAGATCTGCAAGTAGCGGTAACCGCTTTGATCGCCGTAGCAGATGTCTTGGGATAGTTCAGACTATCTTTCAATCCAGTGTAGCAGCAGACGCCAGTAATATATTCCATTTCTGATTGATCGGTTCCCAGATTGCTTAAATACCCATTGTCAGAGATTCCATGCAGTCAGTCGGTTGATGAAATCTGCATGAAGATTCATAGGACGAAATAATCGAGAGCTTATAAATACAATAGGCCGGTTCAAATATCCCACATCTCTCGGATACCACATTATATATGTTGCTGGTTTAACTAAAAGCAGACGTGTGGATGCTGTGATGACGATGATTGCAATCTGGGCAGAGAACGCGTGCGCAAACCAGTTGCATTCACCGATAGCTGACAAAGGCTGTCGATGACGATGTGGGTGAAAAAATGGTCGTATTCTCCCTACATCAATCAAACATATCAGCCATTGTTACCATAATATGGGTAACGCATAACAAATATACAAATTACGTCTAGTCATGTTCCTTATATAGTTACCTAGTTATTAGGCTGACCTCCACCTGGCATACGATAAATAGGACCGTTCAGTTGCCTGAATCAAGTTTTCGGTGAAATTGGAAATGTTGACTCGATTTTCCATTTGAGCCATTCAAGGCTCATGGAGGCGGGGATGTACTGAATCCCAGCCTACTCCTGGGACCGTCATTTTACGTCCCCATCCGATGATCAATGATAAACTCCAAGATCCGCCAACTTTCCCGGAACCGGGAAGAACGGAATATGAATTGATATCACTTGACTGCTCACAGCCGACCAACGAGACGTATTGCAAATACCATGAAACGACCCAAAGTACAGCCACCTAGGGAATAACGTCGCCGGATGTATGCTGGAATTGAACGCTCTGCTACTCTTCCGCCAAATCGTTTTTCTGATCCAATCGTTGGAAATTTCCTTCACTTCCTCCGAGCTCCGAATAAGGTTTTAACTATTTCTTGTCGAATCTAGGAGCAGCGACTCTAGTTATCATGAACCATCGACGCAGGGGAGCACCTGTCACATGTTATGGCCTCCGACGATAAACTGTTCAATCCCGTAATCCCGTCAGTAACACGGGTTATAAATAAATAGCTCCATTGAGATTTCTTCCTCCTGAATTCATGACATTTATATAGTTGGTTTTAATAATGTAGTGGGCTAATAAATCGTCTCACATCGTGAGGAGATCAACTACGCTAACATTTCGTATCTCGTGATATATCGGTGAGGCAACAGTTACTGACGTGTTTCATGAGTTCCGTGAATCGATACTCCATTAATATTCACTATATATTCCCGCATATTTTTAACCATAAATTTAATGTGGAACTTTTGTGAACATGCAAATATTTGACTTTCTGATGTATGCCTTTTTCCTTTCCCTGCTACCTGAGACATGTTGGCAACATACAAACAGATAGGATTTTCCATTTCTCATAACCACTGGCTATTATAATGTAAGTGGCTGAAAGTGATTACTTGGTATTCCACAGCACGTGCACAACAGCTACGATGGTCAGCGATAGTATATATTTGGCTGAAAACTAGGGGCCTAATAGATAGAAGTAAAGTATTTCATCTCACCAGACATATTAACATTTTTCTGTTCTAGATTTGTATATCCATCTTTTCACTTGAACAATGGAAATATTGGAAAAAATGACATGAGACAATTACAATTCCACTCGACCTGTCAACGATATCGGCCGTTCAACACAGATACAGCATGAGCAGCTTGTCTTTTCATTTCGCCTGATTTCACATGGCTACCAAATTACTGAATCGAATTCCTGTTTTACACAAGTTCACCACAGACTCTAACCAGCTGTGGCTGTTCATAGATCGCAATTTAGAATAACACCATGTACACTTATACCGAGGTAAGTTCAACCCATCCCCACCCCATTCATTCCTGGTGGACTACCGGGACTCCACTCCACAGCTGCCGTTCACCAATTAACATTTCGGGGATCAACCACCACCCGTGCCTAGTGATCCAATGCCACGGAACTGTTTGATCATCCCACTACAGTAGACATCAGGATAATGGAAAAGAGGTGGTCCTCTCGTTCTGACGCGGATGAGCGAAACATCTCTTGTGAATGACGCGCAATTCCCGGAATCGAGCTGATTAATGCAATGTTCCCGTATGTATTATGTGTATGACAATGGTCTAGCTGGAAGAGGACGGAATGTGTGTTTGTGTGTGTATGCGTGCATGTGCGTGTGCGCGCGCGTGTGCTTGTGTGTGTGTGTGAGAGTGTATGTGCAACATTCTCTCTGACTTGTACTATGCAAGTGCATATATTTCATTTCACAGTACGAGGCGATATGTATAGAACTGAACCTTCTGATGGGAGAGAAAACCTCAGTTCAAGCTTATGCTCGAGATTGAAAACGTGATCGGAATAACTTGTGCGAGATAATTCCACGGAAACCAAAATGGTTTCTTGAATGCGCCTAGCGAAAAAGAGGCTGACTAACGTTGCTTCCCTAATTGCAGATATCGAGCATCAACTCTCACAACTGTGAAATAAACATTTCTTGAGTTGTATTACTAAATGCTATGAAGTAGAATGTTGGTCAACATTGATTATGATCAGATCACCGTCGAATCTTGTGCCATTGATTTGTATGAATAACAAGTGCCGTCAGGAATGAGAGTACATTCATTATGCAACAGATAGTGAGGTCGTTCCACCCGGTAGTGAACATATGCCTTATTTCCCGTGATCATGTTTTATTCTGGCTATTCTATATGCCTGTTTGTCGTGAATCGAACATAGCAATTGACATAGCCTATTCGAGTAAATACTACAAATATGACAATACTACCTAAAATCTTTAACGCTTTGGATACTCGAGAGCTGTTTATTCAAATGAAATAAATGTGGGATTTTTTATTTGTTAACCCGACGCGTTATTGGGGAACTACCTTGAACCATGGTGATGGTGGTGGGAACGTGAGCGTTTACTCTTCTCCGAAGTGAGCATATTCAAATAATTCTATGAGACATATTATCACCCTGATACCCTGATAGAACTGTAATGTGGTCCTGTGATGTTAATAAAATCACTAATGGAGATACTCGTTTGCGTGTCGCCTGAATATGCTCATAAATACGAATAGAAAGTATATGGCATGATTCTTCACCTATTCAAACGGTCGTCTAGCAGAGCGACAACTTGCACTGAAGCGTGTGTGCGCGTATGTACTGTAAACTGAGTAATATCAATGATTTTGATACTACTAAGCGACCACGAAGGCCAATTTAAGCATTTATTGTTGGCAAGGGTGCGCCAATCCGCCTAAATTGACCATGTTCGTTTTACCTGCCTTCCCAGATGTTTAAAATGATTGTTTGAACATATTTGACAAACCTACACCCACTAAAACGACTCATTCGCATCGATGTGATTTCAACGAACACTATCAAGTGATCAGCCATTCAAATACACCTGTTGAATTTGAGGAACCTATATTTGAATATATCATCCATAGTTTTAGGACTTGTATCTGGAAGGATATAAATGTCTGGAGTTCAATGACATGGGCGGAACTTACCCGATGCAGCTACGGCCAGGCTATGGGGTATCATATCTATGCTACAATACACGAAGATAATGGGGCGAAGATAACCAGTAGGAACCGCATTGCGACCACTACAGTTGACTGCTATATTAAGTGCGTCACTTGGAGGTTCACCGGAGAAATGCATAGCCACTCGGATTTTGAAATGAAAATTGTTCATACACTCACTCAGGGTAATCAACAGCAGCCACTTGACCTCTTTCGTCAGCATTAGGCGACCGCGTGGATGTGGCACACGAGTACCGACATACGTAGTGCGAGTCATTTGTTAAAAAAGATACCGGGAATAATTTCAAAGTACGAGGGTGCCGAGGTCTTTCCTTGCACATTTGTGCCCCAAACCTGCTTGCGTGCACATTAAGTAGGGGACATCATATTGTATCTTCATCTCACACAAACAAAAAGCCACGAAATACTATACTGAGCACAGACTTTTACAAGAGGTTATTGGCGCAGTTCATATTTTGTTTTCCCAACTTTCATTAGTCCATTATTCGTATTTCCCATGAGCAATAAGTGGATACGGTATATACTGGTAATATTACTCGGCCTGCCCATTATGGCACGACGTGACCTAGTTCCCAATTCGCGTTCTAATTATTTCTCAGTTGACTCACCATGAACCACGACATCATGATGAATAAAAAGAGCAACCTGCGTAATATTTGGAAGATCATTGCTGATTTAATTACTGTCAGTTCTAAGTCTCATAACATTACGAATATAAGACACGATGGAAATGGTTCGACTAAAGATGATGATACAGCTCATGTATTGAATTATTTCTTCTTAAGTATCGGTCCCTCTCTAGCTGGCAAAATCCGTCCAATCGCCAGGGATTCAAGTATTCTCAGTCCCCTACCGACCCATAATAATCCATAAAATAATAAAATGATATTAACAACCTAAAGCGGCACTATCGACCCATTTCTACAAACGACGGCGGCGTTTGCATGACGTTACAACAACGAAGTGTTCGGAAAATGTTCAATGTTGATCATTTTGTCGTATTTCATTTCATACACAAAGCGCATCCTATTGTTGACGAAAATGCCTCTTCAAGAGCACGTCTGTAGTAGAGGTCAGTGATTCATCAACACGTGCAATCATATCGGTGTCATATGTTATTGCCAGTCCCCTTTCTCATATTTTAAAATGTCACTTTCTACTGGTGTTTCCCCTAACTCAGCGAAACTAGCAGGAATTGTTCCTATTTTCAATGCAGGAGCGACTGATGACATATCGAACCACGCACATATCTCTGTTTTAACTGCTTTATCGAAAGCTATTGATTGTCAATATGGTTTCCGTCAGAATCGTTCTACTGATCTTGGCGTTATTGACTTCGTTACTACTGGTTTCAATAGCAGTGAGCCAACACTAGAAGTAGGTCATTTGTCAATCTCTCAAAAGCGTCTGACACTGTCAATGATTATACATGATTGCATGTGTCGCATTTGATAAACATGTCTCCACATTCTGTAATAAAACGTGTCAAGGATCGATTCTGGGACACCTATTATCAAATACTTACATAAACGAACCACCGAACAACAGTTCCACAGTTTTCGAATTTTGTGCAGATGACAACAGCATTCTTCATAGAATTGAGAATCTAGCCACTTGTTATGATATTTTTAACTTGGAACTCGGTGTGATATCTGATTGGTTTGCTGCTAATTAGTTGTCGCTGATAGTTGACAAAGTCACCAAATTATTTTTCGTACTGATCACTTTCCCAAATCCACTTTAAATATGAATTTGAATAATACTGGTACTGAGGAAGCTGACCGTGTCAGGTTTCTTGGGATGACACATGAATCATGCTCAAGCTGGAAACCACATTGATCTCATTTGTAGTAAGATGTTCAAAACTAGTGGCATCCACCACAAACTTCCACGCTTCCATGCTCCTCGTCACTTCCAGTGATAGTCGTATTATACCTTGGTTTATTTTATTTTTTCACTCACAATTTACTCCCAACTGTTTTCAAAACATTTTTCCAATCTGTCATTCAACACGAGGAGAAAAAATCTTAGGAAATAATGCTCAAGAAAAATAGTTTCCGCGAAACTGATAACCATTTCTTCAACCTTTCAACGACCAATCAGCGTTTCTAGAAGCACACAAGCTAGCTGTGGGGCTTTCGTGTCTGTGAGCGTGGGACAATTTTCACATCCCCACATGAACAACATCGTTTATAATATAAGGAATAACTTTTTTCTTTCGTTTCATCCTAGATAGGTTTGAGTCGGTTTGTCGGACACATCAACACGATCTTTCTCATTTGAGTGTTATCTACATTGTTATGCTAACACCACACGTGATTACTTGCGTCATATGAAAATGCATTATCCATGCCTAATTAGGTAGATAACTTTCATTTCAGCTGCAGAATACTTGGATAAGTCTTGTTTTCGGTCCGTACGGGGCTGAGATGGGGTTAAAAAAGTCAGCAAAACGATCATGACAGAAATCCGTGGCGATTCTTTCCGCAAAATTGACTCAGGGGAAGAACAATAAAGGGCCTTTCTATATTCTATGAGCTCAAGATTGAACGTTTCAATAAACGAGGCGCGTTTGAAGAAGGGCCAAAATAACAAGGGCCCATGCGCACTTGCTTGAAAGAATTTCCATGACTGGCTGCACTAACCCTAATCCCTAACCTAATCCACAGCCCTAACAAAGACTATAATTGGTACAATACAATACCAGTATCCAATCAGAAAATACATCAGTAGACAGTGCGCATTAACTGCTTGGAGTACAGTCATATTTAAAGACCTTAATGATATTAAAATTGATAACATGATAGTGTATTATAGGAAACTTCATGAAACTGGTTTCTTATATGTTGAAGACCACTTTCTTCCCAACGGGACACCTATAACGTATGATATTTTACGTAGGAATTATAGCATAAGAAACCTTCCATTCACTAAAATGTATGGGTTGCTGGCAGCACTCCCAAATGAATGGAAAATATTGACCGCGTTGATGTCACTGAGAATTACTATTTGCCTAAGTCGATCAACGAGCATATTAAGTTATCTCGGTTAGTTTATATCTCATCGATTGCCCATATTGTTAATCACTCTAACCCCTGCCTTAAGCAGTTAGGTGAAATGTTCGGTTCGGGAGTTACGCAGCGAGATAAGGCGATTATATTCAGTATAACTCTTTCAATACGCTCTTGGATAGGAAACTGGTATATTTTCAATTTAGATGTTCACACCGTATTCTTGGCAATTATATATCCCTTTCATCAGTTCATATATAGGGAAGACCAACGATCCTTTGTGTACCTTTTGTGATGTTCGTGCAGTCAGTGAAATTGTTCTATAATCTTACGATAGATGTGTGTGTGTAAAAAGGATGCATTACATATGACCAAATGACATTTACATTCACAAATCTCGGTCAAAATACCGTTTTCCTTTCTCGAGAACAATTTCGGTGGACATTCATATACAAACCGAAGAGTACTCGTCATTTTCCCAGATTTTTATCCATACTGGTCCAACGTTTTCTGTATTTCTACCATTTTGTTTCAATTTATAGGCAGACATCCGGAGCTCCACTTCCACCGGAGTCGTGTGCACCGTGTCCACGAGATTCTTGGAACACATCAGTGTGTCATGAAAGCAGTCCCATATAAATACCATGAATACACAATAAACCTATATCATTGTCACTGTCGCTTTAACATTATTCGTTTGACACCGTTTCCCTCATATGAACACTGTATTTTTTATTTCAGAATGCACAAGCAGACGCTCTCGGTGATACTGACAATACCCGTAAGCTCAGCCCTTAGCCTACATATTTTTGCTACGATCATTTTTATTCCTGTTGGCTCAAAAACATAACACTACCCTTAAAATATCGCTCACGTTATGATCTGACTAAATTCATTTCATCAGTTCATTTGAATTTCATCTCGTTTATTTAGGAATTAACCCAAATTTTCCCAGTTAGTACGTATTTTTTGTCTTTCTTCACCTATCCTGATCATTTAGTGACTTTTCAAACCCGCATTATATAGTGCACATCACCTTCTGTTCACACCCGACGCACCGTATCAGTGAGTCACATCATCGTCATGTGTCTCTCGGGGGACTTCCCAATAGTTGCAGCCACATGCAGCGCTCACTACTTTCTTCTACAAATCACCTCACAGGGTCTCCACTTTTACACGTGGGTAGCGTGGGACAATTCGAGAGACATGCTTTGTCTGAGAGAATTGCAGAAAAGCCTTCAAGGCTTCGATTGGATTAGTACTCGCAAGTCTGGAGCTCCCTACACTCCAAGAAAAAATTACACAACTTGGGTAGGAAATCACACAACAGCGGAGTACATAGTGCACCTATCACGCGTTGTGTAAAAATAGCACAATGTTGTGTAAAATTCGACAGTTATTTTAATCAACGGTTAATTTCACACTCCCTGGGGCCTACTGTCATGTAGTTCAATATTTTCACACGGGGTAGGCCGAACTGTAA
>JAODTT010000805.1:0-10919 GCA_025400115.1 Pentamera pediparva
GTTTACTCTAATTGTCATTCGCATGTTGAATTTTGAATAAATTCAACGCTTTTGCCGACCAAGAGGAACCAAGTTTTTCTAGTCCATGTTACCTTCGCATGCGGGTAAAATAGACTACTAACACATGTGAACTTTGACCCTACCTCTGAACCAGGATATTAGACTAGTGAATATGAAACAACTAATACTTGATTCGCAATTAGTCTATATCAACAATATATGACATAGAGGATATTTTCCAGATCACTTTCTGTTAGGAGTAATTACTGAAAATGTCCGTACTAGGTAGTCCATTTCCCCCGCACATACCCTATTGGTGACTTTGCGTGGGATTTACGAAAAGGAACTATTCCCTTCATACGACGATAACCTCTGATTGTTCCAATGATGTTATAATAATTGAATTTTACACAACATGAGGTGAAAATGTTGTATACTTTGACCATTGTAAGGAAAGATATCAAATGCGGGTCTGACAATTCGAACTTGTTTATGTGGGAACGAAACTCCGCTTCTAAAATATACTAATAGGTCAACGAATCACATAGGCTAAAGGGGTACTGACACTATCCGATGCTCCAGAGCGAAGTCATACGGGATTTAAACTGGCAACTTTCCGTCCAGCAGTCCGAATAGGAGCTCCCCCGTCTGAGCTTTTCCGTTTCCGATATTGTTTGGGTTCCGTACCCTTTTATCACTTTTCTACTACCATTCGAGAAGAACAAAAGAGGACAGTACAGTACATCTATGTTCATGGGGTTATACATTAGGAAACAACCTTCATCAGCTGTCTCTAACAGCAAAGGGAAAAATGTTCGTCGGAGATATGAAAGGAGGAACACCGATAATTTCCTTCCTTTATATTTAGCTTCCAACACACAGCAGTATGAAATTATTACCTTTAGAAATTCCACTGTTCCACTTCAGTCCATGCGTAGTAATTTTAGGTACGCTGCATCCCGTTCAATATTACCTAATGAAGTATTTTGCAGGATGCTTCGTCGAGAGCATACATTGCTAATAATTCTTCAATTTAACGTATCAGCCAAAACATTACAACATGTTATGGACAGACTTTTTTGAAACACATATTTCCAGACTATATCGCATCCCAGAACGTAAAATAAACAAACGACGAATTTGTCGAAACCAACGAAACAGTATATTCTGACTCTACAGAGCAGCACCGTCGTATCGGGAAGAAAATTCTGTATCCGTTTAAGACCCATACCATTTTACCGAACTGAAATAGGGAAGGTGGTTGAACTGCACATAGTTCAGGTTATCCCCATCGATTACGCAAATATTTCTCACCTAATCCGCCAGTAAAATATAAACGGCAAAAACCTCTCATCTACAGCAGAATTCAGGTGTTGTCAAAACGCCTTGGGTGTAGCAAGGGAATACCTGACATGTATTACTTCAGGCTCGTTTATTATATGGTTGAAAAAATATAATATAATTTAAATATATTTTTATATATATTTAAATACGAGGAAACAAGTCCCTCTGTAGTTAAATGTATGCATACCACTTGAAGCACCCCCACAGCCGACCATCATATAGCAGACGTAAACTAGTACTGACACATTCGTCATATGATCTGACAAATTCCTCCCGGCTGTATAGTTATTCAGTTTACAGTTCTGGCATGGCCCCAAACTTTCTAGCTAAACAGCTCAATGTATGTATTTATTGAATGTGTCGCTTTGACGAAAGGCATAAAAACGAATGTTAGTTCCAAGGCCAGCTGAGGGTGCTAAATGTTGTTATTCTGCAGAACATTTTTTGACTGGAACATTATCAACGAATTTTATGCCAGTGAATCGGTTTCAATAGGGCGTCTTCTTCGGATAAACTGAAAAGTGATACCGGGACAACACATCTGCTTGTCTTGACAACACTCGTTAAACTACCAGGAGTCTCCGTCGCAACATAAAACGTCTGAGTGGCCAAGCCTCCTTGTTGTATGCGATGTATCATTGTTATAATATCTGATTTTCGTCTCACAATAATCCCATCCAATGAAGCAATCCCGACGTAATAATAATAATATTAAACATAAATTTATAAAGCGCCATATATCTAACAACATAATCCGAAGCGCTTTGCAGAGCAGAAAACATATACGAAAACCTGATATATCAGTCAAGGAAAACCTCATTAAACAGATGGGTTTTCAGCAGAGATTTGAAGGAATTCACATTGTTACAAATACTTATGTGTGAAGGCAAGGCATTCCACAAAGCGGGTGCCGCTACTGAGAAGGCTCTATCCCCGAACTATTAAGCCCTGCTCAGATGACCTCAAACCCCTTGAGTGAGGGTCATAACTAGTGAGGAGATCCTGGATATAATGGGGCGAGCAGCCATTTAGGGCTTTCCAAGTGAGTGACAATATTTTTAAAATGATTCGTTGTTCAACAGGGAGCCTGTGTAGAGAACGAAGTGAGGGGCCAATGTGATTGTGTTCATGCACGCCGCAGACGGCCCGGGCTGCAGCATTTTGGACCAGCTGTAGACGGTGCAGCAAGTTTTTCGAGATCCCATAAAGAAGTGAGTTGCAATTGTCTAAGCGAGAGGACACAAATGCATGGACTCATTTCTCGGTATGTTCCTGAGATAGATACTTACGGATACTATTCATACAAAGATGAAGTTACCCAGACTGGCATACTTTCTTGACGTGATTTCCCATGGTCATAGTTTCATAAAAAATTACGCCTAGGTTTCTGACTGTGGCTTTGGGGGGAATTAAATCATTCCCGATATGCAAGGAGGCAAAGAATACATACTTTTGCATTGGACGCGACGAAAAAATGATAAGTTCTGTTTTGTCGCCATTTAGTTTAAGCATATTGACTGTCATCCAAGACTGTATATCGGCAACGCATCTCTCAATTGTACTAATGACTTGCTGCTCATCTCCACTGAATTTGGGGTTGAATGACATGTACAATTGTGTGTCATCTGCATAAAGATACACGTGAACACCATGCCTGCATGCAATATCAGCGATAGGACTCGTATATATAATGAAAAATTGTGGACCTAATACTGATCCCTGAGGTACACCATAGAGTACTTGCATGGGAGAAGAGTGTAACCCATCAATACACACAGATTGAGACCTTCCAGTCAAGTAAGACTGTATCCACTGCAGGGCCATACCACTGATTCCAGCGCGCTTCTCTAGACGTTCTATTAGTATTTCGTGGTCCACAGTGTCAAACGCAGCTGATAAATCAAGTAAAACAAGGACAACAACTTTGTTGTTGTCCAAACTGCGTAGAATATCGTTCTGTACGGCGAGAAGCGCTGTTTCAGTACCATGGTATCGTCTATATTGAAGCAGACTGGAAGGTCTCATGAAGCTTGTTACCGGACATGTGACTAACTATTTGTTTCAGTGTCTTCTGGCGAGAGCACAGAGAAAGAACATATGGTGTTCATAGTCGTGTAGTAAGTGCGTACATCCACACGTAGCTAGCCACACGCCGAGAAGACCTCAACAGGGTCTGGCCCAGCGTTCGTGCGCGTGGGCCATGCAGTGACCGTGGAACTAGTCTTGTTCAAGACTCAGTGACTCTGGAGATCCTCGGCTCATTTATGTTTATACGAACGTGTTTTGCTACAACCGCCGCACCCAGGCCCATATAGATCCATTCGTCCATGGTTCGTGTTTGTCACTGATTGTGCAGAGGATTACACAACGGATACATCACAAGGGGACTAGAGGGTCCACTATAGGGCTTTGTGTATGACGCGTATGGCTACGGGTGTCGTATGCGGAAGGCTTGGTGTATGACACGTATGGCTACGGGTGTCGTATGCGGACGGCTTTGTGTACGACACGTATGGTCATGGGTGTCGTATGCGAAAGGCTTGGTGTATGACACGTATGGTCACGGGTGTCGTATGCGGAAGGCTTGGTGTATGACGCGTATGGCTACGGGTGTCGCATGCGGAAGTTTTCGTGAACGACACGTATGGTCACGGGTGTCGTATGCTGGAGGCTTTGTGTATGACGCGTATGGCTACGAGTGTCGCATGCGGAAGGCTTTGTGTACGACACGTATGGTCACGGGTGTCGTATGCGGAAGGCTTGGTGTATGACGCGTATGGCTATACGGGTGTCGTATGCGGAAGGCTTTGTGTTCGACACGTATGGTCACGAGTGTCGTATGCGGAAGGCTTGGTATATGACGCGTATGGCTACGGGTGTCGTAGGCGGAAGCCGCGATGTATCGTAGGATTTGCTGCCGTTTTATGTTAGGTCGCACGATCATCGCGCATGTATCACAGCCCCGTACATGTGGTTTCAAGAATCGCGCATACTCGTAATGCGAAATTGAGGTCTACAAACCTAGACTAAGTAGATGAAACGAAACTGTCTTCGACACTCAGGTCTAAGCAACGGAGTGGTTTCCCGCACCCCTCCCCTCTCCATGCCCCGGTTCAATGTTAGATCCAACTCCAGTGTGACCGACCAACAGAGGAAGGGGAAGGCGATCGTCACTTCTCCCAACTATTTCGTCTAGGATTGCGATTTGCAGCCCCTGATCTCGCGTTGAATTTTGAATGCACGCCATGTGTGTCTGACCGTGACATAGCTCGTTACGGGTACGCTGGAGTGAAGGTAAAGACTATCCTTTTCGATTTATGGAGACAATTTTTGGATTTAACCCTGCTTCTAGAAATATCGGGAGCCCACGACCGGTTTGATGAAATCAATTATTTTCATAATTGCCTTGATAACTCGGCCAACTCATGGTATAGAAAAAACATGTAGATGCCAGCAGTGGCGGTTCTGTGGGGATGCGAGGGGCGGCTCAGCTCCCCCGAAGTTCCACCAAGCTCCATCCAAATATTAATGGTCACATCATAATTACTAATTAGCCCCCAAAAATGGACAAAATATCGCCTCCATAAGCGCGTTTGATAACCAGGCTACCACGAACGAATGGTATGGATTTCTCGTGTTTTCTCTTACATTGATATCGGCGGTGTAAAAATATTTCCGCCTAACTTCGTAATGGTAAATATTGCTATATGATGATAATAATAATAGTGATTTGGATGCTTAGAGCACATAGCCTGTTGCGCCGAGCCTTCATGGCCTAGTGGTGTGGCGAAAGGTCTGAATATTCAACTTGGTTGCAGGTTGGAATCCCAAAGATGTTGGTTTCTTCTCTAGGCTGAAGAAATAAATTGGCTTGCCATGTAGCCAGTGGCGTAGCCCCCCATGAAACCTCATCGCCCCCAGTCGCCCCCAGTCGCCTCGTCGCGGCCAGTCGCCCCGGTCACTGAGATTTGTTTTCGGGAAAAAAGAAATAACAGACGGACACAAAGGATATTTTGGACAGAATAATTCAGTGGCGTAGCTGAGGGGGGACTTACTTTTACTCCCTGAACTGACCAAAAAAAAATGTGTACTCAGTGAATGAATTTCCTATAAAATGCCTGCAGTGTTCATAAATTTTCTCGCGCGCAGTGATAGGCTGTTGCTTGTTAGGTTGTAGACACATGGAGTATACTAAGTTCGGCTAATTTCTTGATATAGCACAGACCTCCTGAAGCAGTAGTCTGCCAATTCCTCCATTCTACTGTCTGACTCTACCTTCTCTTCCTGAAAGACCTACATGACAACACCTTTTCAAAGACCAAATTAACACACAAAAAAAAGCAGGACGGACAACATTTGTGAAAAGATTAGACTAATTTTTTTGCGCGTTGTGTATAGCATCATTGTTCATACGCAACGCGCAACATTATGCATCTGCATTCCTTACAAGTGATTGCTGACTTGCGTAGCTGACGGACCCATGCATAAAATATTCAGCCAAAAAAATTGGGAGAACCTATGGCGAGCTCGCGCGCTGTTGTCTCTATATGTGGTCCAATTGTCAAATAGAAGGTAATTTTAGTACGCGGTCCCCGTGAATACACATGTCTGTATTCTTTACAAGCATTGAGAGAACTGCGATTGCATAGCCAACTAAAGCGTGCAACACTGCAACAATTTATTGATAGGTTTAACATGGGCAGTTGCAAATTTTAGCATGATTTTCCCATGCATTCCCTGTAAACTTGTAACTGCTTTCTTTACAATCATAAAGATGTCCGCGCGCTCTGCGCGAGGAGTTGCCTTGGCTTCGAATTCGAGGCCCCTAATGCTCTGTAAGCTACATGCCTCTTGACAGGCTTGAGGCGTGAATACCGCGGGCATACTCCGCAACCCGAACCCGCAGGGATAGTGTAGGAGGAGAAGACAAGAAGCACCTTGCAGACACCAGTTGTAGTCATTTCGTAAGATAGGGTTAGAAAAAATACCAAAATCTAGCCGAGTGATCCCATAGCATGAAGAGAGGTATCTATGGAAAAAAAAACATTTTCGTCACCAAAATTGCACATCTTGATGGTCGCTCTCTAGCCTCGCAAATGACATTTCCGGCGATCCGAGAAGTTAGTAATAAAATCCCAAATTTTCTTTGTGCGCTCCGCGCCAACCAAGGTCGCGCTCCGATAGTAGCTAAGCTTCCAGTCCCCCGTGAAAATATCAAGCCCCCACCCCACGGCCCGCCATTCAGACAATCCTAGCTACGCCACTGCAGGTAACCCGGGTTATCGGGAGTGTTCGGTTGGACGCGAACTCAGGTTACCGATCAACGTTCCAATCAGTTCTGGCAGTACTGCCATGGTACAGTATGCCTACTGGGGAAGGAGACTTCTGTCCAGGCTGTAAAGGCTGCGTCGTCTGGACATTACCAGCAGGCAGGCTGCGGTCGAGGTGTCGGGATCATAGGTTCCCGCAGCTAGGCGCCGTCCACAGCGTATGCTCCCAACTTCCACTAACATGTGGGATCCACATCTCACAGCGCTTCACAAGCATTACCTTTGCTCGTTGATAACTCTCCCACACTATATAGTGTACAACCCTTGCAGTTGCAGTTCGGAACTGGCTCTTTGAACAGTTGTGCCACTTCACTGTGTTCCCCAGGGGTCATCCCATAGGTGCAGCCACATGCAGTGCAACAATATACAAGTTTAACATACACGCCAAGTCACACGCTGCAATCTCACTCCCAGCAAATCATTAACCTTGGCATCTCTGAAGTTACCTCGCAAGGTATAATCGGGATAAAACTCTTTCCTCAAGAGTACAACGTGGTTTCGAACCCGCAGCCACTGGATCGCGAGCTCGACTCGTGGCACCAATTGACTTCCCTATTAGGTCAAAGGTTACGACTACATCTATACAGTTTTGTGAAGCGTCACAGTGCAGTTTTGTATATATGTATTGATGCGCTTAGCGGAATCTCTTAGACGCAAGGAGAATATGACACACCATCAACAGTTCATTCAAGTAACGATTCATTCATATCCCACACATCAATTTACATATCGTAAAAATACACATAGCATAAGATACATATTTACGTCGTGCATAATCCTGTTTAATATCTGCAGAATATGTGAGACTATTGCAGCCAGTCAGGCCCGTGTTGAGTTCATACCCTTCAAAGACACCGTCACTGTAGTCAACTACACTGTTAGAAGACGGGGTCAATTTTTACCCAGAATCGGGTTAGAAGGGAACCGACCTATAATTTCTGGGTCAGATTTCGACCCGAATTAAGACAATTTGACTCAATTTGGATCAAAAGTTTGACCCCGACAAAAGGTTGTTTCCCGGGATTGACCTAGTTTTTAACAGTGTAGCACTGACGGAACAAAAGTAGCGAATACTGGGAAAACTTTGCTTTAAGTGGTGACTTCACATGTGATCTGATCCAATTATTAGTTAATATTTGACTACATCCGTCAGTCGGTACACAGCTTACTACCGTGTTTTCAGGGTGTGCATCTCTTATCCAGTGAATATCGTCTCCATATTGGCCAGGCCTTTCCATGACTAAATATATCAGTTGAGAGGACTGCATATTTTTGGCCGATCGGCAGAAAAATATTCTTGAAATACCGTACTTGTTATCGGACTAAAAAAACTCGTATGTCATCTACCACAAACAGATGCGGCTACACGACTCTGGCAGGTTTAATGGGGTACCTTCGTTTAGTCTACTTTCTTGACTGCTTACAAACATTGCCTGGGTGGATTGTTCCGCCTAATTGTATGGAAGATATTGAACTGTTGGGTAGTGTAGACCCACATCGATGTAAATTTAGTATGAATTCATCCTACACAGACAAAAATAGTACTTTACATTTTACAAAGAAACAACTATTCAAACAGTCAGGCTGCACAGTTTGAGCCGCGGCGACAGCTGTAGCAGAGGCTATGAGGAGGGCAATGAACAGATAATACTGGCAGCCTGGGGGCTGTGGCTCTCAGACGTGGCCAGGGTTGTTGACGTTCCCCACCACAATGCCTCTAGCGAGGGGGGTGGTGATTAGGAGTGTCCGTCTCGCCAACAGGAACCTTTTGTAATGTCTACTACCAGTCTTTTCATATATCACATTTGCGTGATATTTCATTATGTAAACGGCTATCACATATCCAGCCAGTTTGTCCATGGATTACCCCAGGCATGTGTTGTGTCTCATCATGTAAACGGTTATGACATCGTCCAACTTGTCTTTTAGTGGGTTATAATTTATGTATATTTCACCATGTAAACGGTTATTACATGTACCACCAAGTGTTCAATAGATTACGATACCACACCAGTCGTTTATGGTTCAATTACATGAACCATCATTACATATACGGCCAGTCTATCCATAAATCACCCCTGTCGCATATTCTCGCACGTAGAAAGATTCGTTGGTAGTCGTCAAGATTCGCGTTCGGGAAGAATGAAAGACCTGATAGCTTTTCCACGTCACCTATACTAGCACGATGGTGTTCCACGTAATCAGCAGAGGTCTGGGGAGAGGAACAAAACAGTTACAGATATGGCAAGATATAGTGCAATAATTATATATTCCCGCCGATGAAGTGGGTATATCGGTCGATAAACCGAGTCTTCCGGTCGATAAACATAGTTGATCGGGAAAAGCTCTGTTTATCCAAAAAGTTTTACGATAAAAGATTTTCGATCTGACAAAGTTACCTTGTTAATCAGTCGATAAACAGTGTTTTTCGATAAGCTTATATTAGTTCAGATAAGTACTTTGTTTATCGATAAACACAGTGTATCGCCGACGAAATGCGTTCTTCAGATACATTTAGCAAAACTCTGATTTTCTCTCGATAATCTGTTTTTCTGGACAAGCAAACTGTGCAATAATTCGATCGATAAACGAGGTTTTCCGCTCGATAAACCGAGTTTATCGACAAACTGGACTTTTTATGTTGGATTGGATTTCTGAATATTTGAAAACTCTGCTCTTCGATTTGAGAAACACTGTTCATCGACACGTTTTCGAGGGATTAACTCAGTTCATTTCGAATAACTGTGCTTCTGTTCAATTGGCGACATCCCTGGTGGATAGAACAATAATTACCTGGCAGGAGTATATCCCGTCCATATTTGGAAGTATAAACGCTGCTGCCTCGATGTTTGAGCACGTGGAATCCATTTCAGCCTCACCAGCGCATCGCAAGAGTACCATGAAGTAATGGCTCGGCACTAATAGGGTACTATTCGGCATCCTGTCAAGAGAGGAAGATGGATAAAAAATGAGGAGTAGAGAAGAAACCTCCCCCGTCTGTTATTTTCATCCTTTACATCTGTACATGGCGCTCACGAGGTGCCTAAAGTCCTATTGCAAGTCAAGCCCTAGCCCATGAACTAATGGAATAAGTGGTTTGGAGAGATTACCGCAGGTCTGTGACCCAGTTTCACAAACACTAATTTGTCATCGGAACCTTCCCACATTGGTTCATTGTTAGGAAGTGCATCCTTACGATCGGGCCCCTCTGGCAAATGAATGAATTACCAGTCTTCATATTGTATGTAGAGAAATTCATGACCAAGTTTGGGCACTTGCTAAACAAGTAGCAAGTATTATATGTTTATAATGAATAATTCTGAGTACAATGGTTCAAATATTTCATGAATTGAAAGATTAAACGTTTTATTCAACGAGGCGCAGCGAGTTGAATAACACAAATATATTTGACTCACTGTACGAAATCAAAACATTTAATATCTGTTTTATATAACATTAATGACAAAAATTAGCCTGTTGCCAATCTTCTTTCGTGTCAAACCTTTTGTTGGAAGTTGGGCGTGCAATGTAACTTTTGAATGGAATTTTTTATGTCGGTGAAGTCGCTCTTGGAGCAGATTGATGACACCAGACCCAGGATGGCTTCCAGTAGGGATTTCGTAGAATAGTTCACCTGTTATTTTCTCTGATAGCGCTGCGGTCCAAGAATCCATCTCCGTCATAGTCGTAGATAGGTCCGGTGACTACGTTAATACCATTAGCATCGTCTGCCCATCGCCCGACATGTTGAAACAAGAATCCATCCCACATGTCTGTGGACGCAGAGAGACCCGAAGAGCAATGAGGTATGATAGTAAACGAGCACAATTATAGCGCACGTTTTGGTCGCTGCGGACTCATTCCATATGCTATAATAGGCACGGGATTGATTGAACTAGTTCTCAGCTGATTAGAGAACCCCGGCACACACCAACTCAGTACCCATAAGCTGCCTGTATAAATACCTAGGTAAATTATTACGATCGACTCAATATGCTACAGTGCATAGCCAGGCCTACTGTAATTGAAAGGTGATGACGGATGTCCCCTAGCTGATCTACAGTTGTATGTGAACTGAGGGGTAGAAATGTAAACAGAACTAGCTGATAGAAAGCTCTATGAGAATGACTGTGGAAGACTAATTGGGGTACATAATGGACTTTAATTAAATCATATCACACAACGCAAACAAACCAGAAAGCCAAGAGGCTCAGAGATTCCTTGTGGTTGTTGGACAGGAAACAC
>JAODTT010000916.1:0-10915 GCA_025400115.1 Pentamera pediparva
TGTGATAATGGAACGGTCCTACAAGATGGGGTGAAGCTTATTGTCATAGTATTATACAACTACCCATTCAATAATGGAAGGGGGGAGCTTATTGTCAAAGTACAATGAAATTAATAATCATATTTTCCTCATCAACGGGTGGGGCTTATTATTATAATAATTCAGAATTACCTATGTAATAATTGAACAGTCCTTTATAGAGAGGTGGTGCCCATTTTCATAGTGTTAATGGATTGATAGATCATAGAAAAAAGAGAGCTGGAAGATAATGAACCTTTGTTACTTCTGAAATTTATTGAAATGAAGTAAGCATGGTCATTTCGTTGTGTACATGATCCATATTGTTCTGAGGCCATGTCTAATGTCATGTGAAGTCTACAAACATCAAGACAGTCAAGGAATCAAGCAGAAAAGGCCTATCTATGATATTCACGCGATGAGTTCGAGGATTATAGTCTTCGAATTTCTGACAAACTTTCGGTCAGCTTTGTGTTTCTTCCTGAGTTGTTGTGAAGAAATTATAACGAGCGTGAACTATATCCTGTTGTGTTACTATGCACGATCTCTTTTGAAGTCACTCGGTGGTCAAAGAGAATATTGAATTGAACATCAAACACAAAAAACACGGAATGGGGTTCTCCTATCGTTTTCGGTAATAGTTTGGCCTGCATTTATAAATTAGGGGGAAACGAGGGTCCCTCGTTCTTTCAAAGCATTTATCAACTCTAATGACGTCATCGTCTCGGTCATTCTAATCTCGTTGATGACGTCATCGTCGGTCCTTGATGCATGAAAGACCTCGTATGTATCCCCCAAGTCAGCACTGGGTACACGCATTGAAAAAACAACAACATACGCGTGCATGTGTAGTTCTAGACTGAATTCCTAAGCGCTCTATACAGATATTTGATGTGTATTTGATGCGTATCACGATATGTGTCCATATTCTCGCGAGACAGGCGTAAAATATTACTGCTTCTGGGACTGCCATTCACCGTACCCATCCGACAGACGGTAGTGAAATATTAACATGCAGCCGTTCTCCTACTTGTGATAGGAGTGAGGTGTGACGAATCACTGACGTTGTTGTTTAAATTCAAACCAGGGATCCCATACATGTGAGGCGGACTCTCTCCCACTTGGCTCTGTTGGCCCACCGGTGATAGTACGGTGTAGAGCCATGCTACATCTCCGGAAGAGTCCGGAAACTAGAGGGACAGACAGTACTGTTTCAACTGTACATATTGGTACGGCGCTGTGCAGGTATATCTCTGATCTGAGTCACACTCAATCGCTCATAGGTTGTAACCTTCTCATTCGACCGCAGCTTTCTATATAACAACAACATGACGACAGTCTCCATCAACTGGTTTGATACCGACAGCAGTGTCCAGGTGTAAGTATGCTTGTGTATGTTGCCGTTACCCACATGAGCTGTTTGTTGACGTGATTTCTATTTTCCTCATTTGCTCCCAGACGCCAGTTTGTCATTTCACCTGTAATGTCTTCCACGTCATCGGTTGTCAAGCACCATAGTGTGAGTGACACACACACGTACATACACTCTAAAAATACCTGGGTCAGTAGGGCACCAAACCATTTTCCGGGTCAAAATTTTGACCCAGACTGAATCGTAATTACCTAAATTCGAGGTAATATTAAACTCAGAGAAAGGTTTGGTGTTATCCTGACCCAATTTTGGGTAAAAATTGACCCAATTGTTTTTAGAGTGTAGTACTCACTCAATTGCGTGCCAGTTACACTTCTGATAGTTTCCGAGTTTTGGAATTGACGAACATCAAAAATTGCTAAAAACAGGCCTCCCTTGATACTGGATAGAATATTTTGTGAAAACAAATCTAGGGAATCAGGAAAATAAACGGCTTGAAAGAATTCCAATTACCTCAAAATATTCAGAGATTTCGATCGTGAAATGATTTTATGTTTTCTGAGAATCTATCCAGTCACAAAACATGCTTTTCTTTGGACATAATTTTCCTTGGCTAAGAGATTTTGCGACACCTGGGATTGCCCTCTTGTTTGTATCCAACACAAAATAATTGTCATAAAAACGGTTTCTTGCAGGTCATGATAATGTAATCTGGAAATGATTACGCGCTGGATATTGGGAGGTGGGGTAGCTCGGTCGGTAGAGCTCTGCTGTTTCATTCATTAGATTGCGAGTTCGAATGCCTTCAATGTCACGAAGACTTTTACGCAATGCGCTTGGACAAGGCATGTCCCCTATATGGTCTCACGCAACGCACGTGTGGAAATGGTGACCATGTGAGGTGAAAAGTAGTAAGCGCCGCATGAGGTTGCAAATATTGATAAGTCGCGGGGCACTCGATGATGTGACACACATATATGGTTCGCCAGGAGTGCGCAGAAAGAGCTAGTGGTGCACCATATGATTGGATGTAATGTCTGTAGAAAGCTTTTGAGTCCCCTGTATGGCAGTGATGAATAGTAGCCTATATATGTGCTGGATATTATTGAATTATCTAACCACAAAACCCACTGTACTTGAGCACAAAATAGATTTTGCTGAAAAAACACCTCATTTTTTACATGTTCAGGTCATTCGGTTGATTGCAATAGTCTGGGTATTCTATAGGTTGAAATGGTAGAGTGATCAACAACTTTGTAACAACAAAAGTCACAGAAAGACTTATCCTACAACTCGCGAATAAAATCCGAATTTATTTGCAAGATTTCTGCTCACATTTTACGTCTGTATCTATCGGACGAGAGTAGAATGAGAGTGGCTGCACTTTCTTACAAATTCTATTGTCACTACGATAGTGCACTCATTTCTTGCTAGTCATAATTGTTGCCTAAACACGCTTTGGATCGTTTCAGATATTTATTCAACAATCCAATTCGGGAAATTTTATCAACGGATTTGCCTGAAGTCAGCACTGGAATGGAAATGTAAGTATTCACCATTAATATACAGTTCAACAAATTCAAATTAAATTGAATTTCAACGCATTAAAGAGCAACTGCAGAAGAGCAAATCAAGGCAAATATTTCATACAGTTTGCCGAATATTAGTTTTTGTCATTTGCTATTTGTTTCATTTGTGTAGATTTGTGAACTGCAGCACGCTGGAGAGTTTGCCGATTTTTCATCAGACATTAAACAGGTAACCCGTTAGGCCAGCCAATAAGCCTTCCTGCACGCTGTGCTTTAAGTCAGCATATATGCAGCATGACATTAAGTTCGTTAGATATACATGTCTAGAGCGTATATAGGGCGTTCAAACCGTACTGATGAATAAAAAGAACACTTTTGAATGTAACGTGTGTATGTACACGTAATACGTTAACTTTCTGTGCGAATGAAACGCCTACTAAAACGTAATGAACGAAACAACAGTTACCAAGAATATGTACTTGAACAATTATACTTTACATGCTTATATATAACTCGAGCATGAAGTTCAAGTGACATGACATCGTAGTCTTAACACTGTAGAGAAATCTACGGACAATAAATGTATTCGCCAGTTTTTCTTTTCTGCCTGCCACCTGTTTTGAAAGGTTGAAAGCGCCGCATGAATATTCCCCATCCCAGGATGCACCGAGGGTTCAGAAACTTGTACACCCAGCCTAAATGAGACAGACATTTTGGTAATATGAAGAGTAATCGTTGTTCATTACCATGGTGTTGGATACATCAGTGTTGGTATTACAAACGTAATAACAGTACATGACCCAAATATTTTGTTCAGTGCACAAATTTTACAAACACCCCATTTTTCATAATGCTTCAAAATCTAGTGTCACTGATCACTGCTTCGTTTTTAACTAGTCTCTCACCTGTTATTTCCCTGTCTGTTCAACAGTTCCTGTGTTAATGAGATTTTTGTGCCCCAATTGACATTTGAGACAGTTGACATGGCGATGCCAGAAACGGGGTGGCATTGTAACAGACCGTCGTCTAAAACAGTGTGTTCTCCCTGTCATCGAGGAACAAGTGGCAACAATAGAACTTGCCGCGAATGTCCAGCTGGTGAGTGATCACCTTGTCATACTAAGACAGAACGATGGAGGCATCGTCTGGATTATTGACAGAAATGCAACTTTGTGTAAATTATATCATCAAACCCAAAGCTGGATTCATGGGAAACGGGCCGGTAATTGCGCAAATGTCTAAACATAGTAAAACTTTTATTTGGAATATCGCTTTCCTTCCGTACAATGGCACATCGATTCCCTATAATGGATGCCGTCAAACGGAATCGATAAACCGCAGGTAATCTATAACGATTTTACGAAGACTGATTCCTACGAACGCAGGAGCCTGATTCCTGGTTAATGGAAATACATGTATATATAACCTTCTCATTGATGATGCCATGGAAAGTACATACTAGCAAAAATATTCGCGGATATTGATGAAATGAGATTTTACAAATATATACTATGCGTTGTCAATCACAATTACGCATGATCAAGTAACAAATATCTTATACGGTATTTTTCTTTGTAGTAATTAAACATTAGGATGTCTTGACTGACTCGAGGAATTATTGAATACCAGCCGATTGTGACTATCCGCAGAAGATTCCATCTAATATCTAGTTTCACATCACCATGTGCTTCAAATACCAGCACCATCAAAATTACAAACGTTCAGCTTCTATACAAAACACTATACCCTCACTTTTTTATTCTAACAAAATAATTTTACGCAGTGCCACTTTATGGTGGCGTTCTGCATGGTGCTTACCTAATCTTAGATTAGAGTATTAGCACAGTTACTCCATTCTGTCAATATTTAGAGTACGACCTGCCCTTAAAAAGTACTTCCCTTTTGTTTGTTTGTTTTCAAGGTGGTTTCTACCAGGATGAAATAGGTACTGCATCCTGTAAGCTTTGTGATATCGGGACTTTCGTCAACTACACTGGTGGATCATCTTTGAGAGAATGTAGAGTTTGTCCAAGCGGTACTGATCTTATGGAACTCGCGGGATACCGGGCATGTTTCTGCAAGGACAAGTATACACGGACTCATCGTTTCCAGGGCTGCCAACCTTGTCAACTGGAAGGTCTGAACTGTTCTCAAGATTACCAACATTTGATGCCAGGATTCTACTGGAACTGGTCATTCCCTGGCGTCAACCTCACCGAATATCAAAACTTCGTGACGAACCTGCAAACGATGAACCTATCCTACCCTAATGGATCCATCGAATACAAGCAAGATATGCCCACCGTCTTTGATTGTCCGAGGCCTAAGAGTTGCGAGAACCATAATAGCCACACACGAGAGGGAATAGTGGGACAGTGTGACAGTGGTTATCGTGGATGGCAATGCATCAAGTGTCAGGAAGGTTATTTTCCTTTGTTAAGTTCTTGCAATAAATGCCCGAAGGCTTGGTTAGTGATCCTCCAGTTGGTCGCTATGGTTGTGCTAGTCTCCGGCACTTTCATCGTTATACTTTGGCAACACAACAGGAAGGCAGTTGGACAGGGTAATCGATCAAAAATTGCTAAATTCGCAGCGAGAATTAAGATAATGCTGGGTTTCTATCAGGTTATCGGAGAACTTACAGAATCATTCCATGAAATACCCTGGGCCGATGCTCTGGTCTATTTGGGTAATTTATTCTCTTTACTAGAATTTCATATTCTGAAATTGTTTGCCCGTCCAAGATGCCTGAATGAAAGTTATACCATCAATCCTCTGCTGCAATTTAAGATCGGCCTGATATCTCCAGTCGTCACCGTTATTCTCTCATTCGCTATTTTCCTGACCTTCAAAGTGTATCTTAAGCGTTGGAAGCATTTCGATTCAGTGGTACTCCATGGAAAGCTTGACAAATTGAAGTCAAAGCTGTACACCTACGTGCTTCTGTTCTTTTTTGTCACTTACCCTCCGACATGTGCTGCAATCTTCGAAGTTTACCCAACGGCATGCGAGGAGTTCGATGTGGTTCAAAACAGCAACCATTCAATATCGCTCCTTCGCTCAGATGTAGATATCAATTGCAAGAACCTTGAAAACTATCACATTGTCGCATTCGTTGCTACAGCATTATATGTCGTACCGTTCCCCTTGGTTCTCCTCTTTTTCCTCTGGAAACATTGCAAGACTAATGCGACGCTTCAGCCGTCAGATACCAATCGTCATGAATCGGTCAGTGATGATAACATCACTGAAAACACTCCATTGATAAACGAGGTCCACACAGGACATCATCGTGAAATACCCGTCTGGCTGGATTTCCTCTGTGAAAACTACAAGGAGGAGTTTTGGTACTGGGAGATTGTGGAGCTGCTGAGGAAGGTGGTCCAGACTATGCTCATAACGTTGTTCGGATGGGAGGACTCGATGGTTAAGCTGTTCACGATCAGTGCATCTGTCATATTCCTCATAGTCAACGTGACGCTATCCCCAATAACCAACCGCTTCGAACAACGGCTTCAGGTATGGTTTTATTGTTCACACTATTCAATTTCTAATGAATAAAATTGGTTGAGGTAATGCTACTTGTCTAAGACTTTTTTAAATTGTATTCAAAGTAGTTGGCAAGGCCATTAATAATGCATAAATTAAACAAATAAATGACGGCGCCAAATGTGCTATAATACAACATAGCTCCATGTCTCAGGAAAAGAGGTTACTAGCACAAAAATCACCCTCACATCGGACCATTACTATCCAGGCACCTAATTATTACAAGGAATATGAGGGAAGGAGTTACTGACGCAATCACCCTTACACCGGATCTCTACCATCCAGGCACCTAATTGGTACAACAAATGTAACAAACGAATTAGAGGGTAAGGGTTATTTCTAGTACAGTCACCCTCATGCTGGATCTTCACCACAAAGGCACCTAATTAGTACAATTAATACAACAAATGCAACAAGCGAATTTTAAAAAAGAGGTTAAAAGCACAATCACCCTCACACTGGATCTTTACCATCCTGGCATATAGTTAATACAGTGGATGCAACAGACGGATTTGAGGGAAGAGGTCACTAACCGCAATCACCCTCACATCGGATCTTCACCACACAGGCACCTAATTAGTACAACGAATGCAACAAACGAATTTGAGAAGAGAGGTCAGTAGCACAATCACCCAACGCTTGATCTTTATCACCCAGTCACCTGATTAGTACAACACATCTGAAGGAGGTGGTTACAAACGCAGTCACCCTCACACTGGACCATCAGCATCCCGGAACCTAATTATTACGACAAATACAACAAACTAATGTGAGGGAAGAGGTTACTAGCTCAATCACCCTCAATTCGGATCTTCATCATCCAGGCATCTAATTAATACAACGAATGCAACAAATAAATTTGAGGGAAAATGTTATTCCTAGTACGGTCATGCTAGATCTTCAACTAACAGGCACCTGATTATTACAACAAATGCAGCAAGCGAATTTAAGAGAGGAGGTAACAAGCACAATTTTCTCTCACATCAGATCTTCACTATCCAGGCACTCAATTAATACAACAAATGCTACAAACGAATTAGAGGGAAAAGTTATCACCAGTACAGTCACCCTCACGCTCGATCTTCACCAAACAGGCACCAAATAAATACAACGAATGCAACAAGCGAATTTCAGAGAAGAGGTTACTTGCACAATCACCCTCACATCCGATCTTAACCATCCAGGCACCTAATTAATACAACCAATGCAACCAAATAATTCGAGGGAAGAGGTTACTAGCACAATCCCTCTCACACTAGAACATTCCCTTCCAGTCACCTGAATAATACAACGAATTCGAGAGAAGAGGCTACTAACCCAATCACTCTCAAATCGGATCTTTACCATCCAGGCACCTAATTATTACAACAAATGCAACACACGAATTTGAATAGGTTACTCGCGCAACCATCCTCACACTAGATCTTCACCAAATGCAGCACATGAGTTTGAGCGTAGTACCAAAAATACCCTCCATTCGGATTTTTATCATCTGAACACTCAATCAGTCATAATTGAAAATATTGCTTTCCTCCAACTTTCTTTTTCGAACGCAACGAAAAAAGAGACCAAACCAGATGTAACCATTCACAATGAATGCTGATAGGAGTGTCCTCCTCAGCCAATGGCACATGATTCAGCTGAACCTGAGTCAATCTGTATTTGCTCGTTCTCACTCCCACAGCTCCATACTACTCACCTAACATCTGGCCATCAGCACCATTGACCGACGTGACGAAAACGCTCCTGGCATGATGGCCTTTGCGCGATATTCTTAATCCATTAGTTAGGAAATACACATCTTCCAAGAACAGCTACAATTATTATATGGAAAATATTGCCGATAATCATTACGCTGATTTTTTCCCTAGGTATTTTCACTGACCGTGATTTTCGCTAACGTGTTGGTTGCGGCGGTGCCCATTACATCTGATGTTTATGTCAAAGTTGTATCATCCTTACTCCTGTCTCTGGACATGGTGATTTTCGTCATAATGGCAGGTACGCTTTGCTTTCGATACATTTTGTTGACATGATTTACGTGTCTGACTGGTCGCTAACTATACACCTCAATACTCCATATAATTTGATATACTCTGGTATGAACCCACGTTGACGTGAATCGCAATTTTTCATTCTCAATAGACACTAACATAGATTGGTTGTAAGTAACAATAAGTGAATAAAGTTACGATTTATTTCCCCGTAGGTGAGGCGGTGATCGCGATATTCCGAATTATCAAACAAGCCTACATCTCACGACGAGGGTATCATGCGTCAGAACTAGGAGATGTCAAACCCAATAGCAATTCTTGATGATGATGAGTGCGGGGAGATGCGGAAGCTCGACGCCCTGTGAAGTATCATACTGCAGTATATATTCTGAAAGTTGAGTTGAGTATCAGGAAATCGATGAAAATAATTCAGTTCACTTGCGGGTTTTGTAGCTACACGTTGATGGCAGTTAATGTTAATGACATGGGACAATGGTTGTGGTGATGTGATGAAATTATTTGTGGTGTAATTTTCTTTTCATTTATTGGATATCCATAAGAAGGTGTACAAATGTCACAATGAAAATAAGAGCAACATGCGAAAACATATATACATTTTCAAAACAAGGTGAACACTAGTGTAAGGAGTTCTGTTGAATTCTGCATTTTGACAAGATATGAGGGATCCTGAGATTCCTTGTAGTTCTCACAAGCAGACTCTGAAGTGGACCATGCAGCGGGTGATCTTTGTCGATTCTAATTGGTTTTGCCATTCTTACAAATCCATTCTTTGCAGCCGTAATTACGTGATTTTTGGGGGATAGCTGGCTTACATTCGATATACAATATGCGTGAAGTATATTCAAGGAATAACATCAGTTTATCTTCTCGTCAGAAGATGATATAAAGTGATATAAACAGGAACAGCAAAGATTAGGTGTGACAAAATAAAGTAGCTGAAAACATTTTTCATAGCACCTTCATCAAAGAATGACACACTATAGGCAAGACTCGATACGAGGTAATGCACTTTTCCCGATATTTTCGAGATAGTCGTCAGACTGTCATCAATGCATACTCCTAGGTATTATTCAGTTTTTGGTGTTCGCTCTACCTCAGATTCAGGTATGGCGACACTTTTGTGCGGACAGCAGACCTCCATGCTTAATGTAGTGATGTTGATCATCATCATCATCTTGCATTGGTGTAGGCTGTATAGCTACAGTTCATGTGTCACGTGACGCAGGAGCAACGGTGTTTTTATCGCCGTTCAGATTATCTTGGTACAGTAATATGTGATAAGTGAGACGTGTATGTGCATCCCACGATCGCTGCATTTAGAAGTGAATTATTAATATATAGCGTGGAAAAGTTAATCCACAATAAAAGTCCAATAATAACTTGACCATGTACGACCTAACTGTTGGTTACGTTGGTATTCCGATATGGTGTAGGCTGTATGATTCCGTCAGCACGGCTAGCAATTTGCCAGGTATAAATTCGTGAGACCGCGGACAAGTAAATCTCGTGGGTCTAAATAATGTCAATGGTGGGTTGGCAGAGCAAAAATGTTAATGGAAATTAACATCATCATTATCATCATGCTTTGCCTATCGTTAAGTGTAAATAGTTTGGAATGCTTTTTTTTGTCGATTTGCAGTTCGTTCTATGACAATCAATATATGTTGTCTCAATTCATTTAATTAATGTTATCGGTGGAGAGTTTCCAGCCATATAAGCAGGATTGAATTGGTTGAGGAATTTGATGACCACGTGTTGCATATCAATCAGGTATATGTGAAAGCATAATGATATGCAAACCGCGCATTACTCTCGTGAAGTCTTATGACGAAAAAAATGTGTCACCACAATCGATGAATCCGTTTTCTGTTCTATACGGCAGAAATTTCCCAACATTATAATTGTGTATAAATTACTAGTAGTCGCCAGTAACCACTCCTGTAAGGGATCAAAATAATATATGGCACACGGTATATAAAGATCGCATAATGATTCAGTTTAGTTGCGGGGT
This sequence comes from Pentamera pediparva, assembly GCA_025400115.1. Classification (NCBI taxonomy): domain Eukaryota; kingdom Metazoa; phylum Echinodermata; class Holothuroidea; order Dendrochirotida; family Phyllophoridae; genus Pentamera; species Pentamera pediparva. The sequence goes on from JAODTT010000916.1 coordinate 10,495, forward strand.
GTCCGGCTCCACGCTGACTTGAAAACGTGATTGCGGGCGATGTTATAAATACTGCAGATTGTGTCGAAGTACAATTGTATGATGAAATGGAAATGCTGTGTGCTGTAATAGAAGTGGACAGATACACGCGGGGGTGGTGGGGTATGGTGATTATCGCCATGATTCTTTGTCTATACTATTTGTGATATATGTGTATATAGTTTGAGGTGACATTTGCCTTTGCTCTCACTTCGTTCATATTGGGTTAAAGGTGTTATTTTCATGTATATAGGAATTCCCATCCTTAAAAACAGGACGTCCAGGATTCCCTTGACGGGGGTCCCAAGTCCAAGTTCGGACACTGAGGTCCAGCAGTGTTACGCTATGAAGTGAATGTCAGCCTACCCCTTCTAACAAAAACTGCATTTTCACGTTTTTATTG
>JAODTT010001026.1:0-10335 GCA_025400115.1 Pentamera pediparva
CTGTTCGGAATTAGATGTTCTTTCTTGTGGCACTATAAGGTATTCTCATCTGTCTCCCCCTGCAGAGACACGGCTGCTTTGTCCCCAATCTTTCAACACAGGATTGATGGGGTTGCCACTTTATGTAATTTTTTTCTCTAAATTTTCAAATGTAGCCCCCTGTTACGTAACATACTGTTAGAAAAATCTTTTCCTGATCTTTGCAAATGTGGAGTGGCCATAATAGAGGAGGTGCTTCAACAACTTTAATTTATTGATTTCTGCACGAAACTGAGATGTTGACTATAGTTGGCGATGGCCAAGGCTGAGGTAAGTGTCGACTATAATCGACGATGTCCTGTTCCGGAGGTATAGGCAATGTCGACTGAAGTCGCTGACGGCATCAAGAGTGTTAAGTAAGCATCTATCATGTTATTGTTGTGCATAGTCTCACATCTTTCCTATACAGCTATCAGTTCTCGATTCTATCAATTGTCAGACATAGCATTTAAAAATTTAAAAATCATGTTGGTAACTTCCTCAATTATGATACCACTAACTGGCAATGATAACATTGTATTTTCGAACTTTAGCCCAAAAAGTATCCCGTTTTATTTTGGGATAAGGTTATTGTCAAAATTCTTTCTAGTTATTTATACTGTATGTTTGATGATAACATTTGCAGCACCTCACATTGGATCAAAGTTTTGATTTTGTAGTTGAGAAAAGTTGCTGGAAAAGTACACACTTCATGGTATATTTTGTCTACAATAATGTGTCCATTGTTGACCTTCAGGTAGTAACAACGGTGGAGGCACATCGCCTGCTGCCCTCTATCTGCAGGAAGACCCAATCTGTGGTGTACAACTGCTGAACCAGAGCGAGCTACGGGCTCCAACCGCAGAGAAAGCTGCATTCTACCTGGACGCTGCTGTAGCTGCCAGAATGAACCATGGTCAAAAGGGTGATTATCATGAACTGTTTGCTTTTAGGATTGTTCTGAGAAGGTAGGCTGTAACAACCAAACCATTGATAGGTTTATGCTCCCACTGCAGTGGAAGCTGCATCCTACCTGGACGCTGCCATAGCTGCCAGAATGAACCATGGTCAGAAAGGTGATTATCATGAACTGTTTGCTCTTAGGATTGTTCTGAAAAGGTAGGCTGAACAACCAAACCATTTATAGGTTTATGATTTCACAGCAGTGGAAGCTGCGTTCTACCTAGACGCTGCCATAGCAGCTCAGATGAACCATGGTCAGGAAGGTAATTATCATAAACTATTTGCTTTCAAGATCGTCCAAATGGGTGGGCATCATCTGAACTGAAACTTTGTATTTGAATTCCTTCCAGGCAAAATCTACCTACCTACAACAGAGAATATTGACTCACAGAAGGGTACAGGGGGTGCAGACGCAACTGCACCTATAAGTAATACTACATGGTGATTGTGTCAGAAGATGGAGCATTATGCTACTATTGTCACTGGGTAACTCATGTATTGTGAGTTGTAAGAGAAGACAGGTAGCAGGTACTACGTTCTGTTGTCATTTCAATATTGTTAATCCATCTCATCTTTTTGACAGATGTGGGGTCCTGAATCTTTTCCATGCTGCAGGGGAAATGAATTTGGTGTAGAGGCAATAATATAAAGAATAATCAACGATGTGTTTGCAGGACGTCGAACTGAAAATTGTCCAACGGTATATCAAAACTAATATTGCATAGAGATAACACAGTGGCGACATATTGTATTCAATATCGAATTGCTCTCGGCAATTTTCGTTGTGACCTCATGCAGACATCGCCTTCCCGCCATTTGCAATCAAACGATATTGCCTCTTTAAGGTTAAAGTGGTGTGAATGACTTGGATGATGCAAATATTTATGAAAAAGGATGGAACATGTTACAAACCACCTTTTTTTGTACAATTTCTCCATCAGCACTCATTTCTTCTTTCTATTTTCACAGAAGAGCCTGAGGCTGGCCGTTACTCCCACATGCTGTTCACCTTACACATCTACCAGTACAGGATAGACAAGTATGGGAAAGGTGGCGTGAATGGCGGCAGGAGTCGGCTCCATCTCATTGATCTTGGCAGCGGCGATAAGAGTAGCAGTAAAGTCCAGAACGGGCAATCATTGTCATTCTCTGCTCTCGGCAATGTCATCCTAGCAGTCTTGAACGGCCAGAAACATATACCATACAGGTAATTGAATATAGCATAGTGTAATATTACCATATTGGTTTGTTTGTTTGTGATAATCCTCCCTTGCTGGACTTTGTATATGGATTACGAACAAGAAGCTGACAATGTCAGTCTCCTGTGTACTAACACACAAGTTAATGTCCATGATTGAGGAGTGGCAGGAAAGCAGCCCTGGAACTAGACAATAATTTTACTGTCGGTGCTGGTCTTGAACCCACAACCTTATGACTAGGAGGGACAGTGCTTTCGTTAAACCTCTTGTTTAGTAACTTTCGATGATCTAGTGGAGGAGTGGAGAATATGTATGTTTCATTGATGGTCTGCAGTTGAAAATACTTGCTCTGTTTGAGAATAAACTTGTGTCCATCCACTAGGTGTCCACTCAGTGTGAACAGATCAGCAACATTATAACTCTGTTGTGGTTTGCCCGTCAACCAAGAAACATTTATTTGAGAACTGGAAATGAAAATTGCAGTGTACAGTTGTACTAATTAAAAGACCTGCGACGATGGGAAAGTATGTGAAAAAGAGCAGCAGCAGTTATTGCGCAACGTGCGTTGTGACGTCAGAAGGGAACCGCGAGAGCCAGCCTGATGCAAAGTCAATGCGAAACATGTACTTTTGAAAATGCTGCAACAAATTAATTAGGAATGGAATCCAGATAAAAACCTATGAAATTCTTCACAAGATATGGAAGAAGACATTCATTAACTTTGTTTGTAAATACAACCGTCTTTCTCCTATCAAGGTTCAATGTTGCATCATTTTGCGTGTAGAGTCAATAGGCAGCCTTGATGTCATTCCTGTAGTATTTTTTAGTTGTAAATTGTATATCTCAGCAAGGGGACATGCCAGAATTTTGGGTTTAGGGGTTTTGAAACATCCTCTATCCACCAATGCCGGTTCAAAGATAATCTGTTACGTGACCTTTGGGATTTAGGATCAACTTAGTGGAGGGGACCAATTGGCATCATAAGACTAGTTCTCCGGTTCTTCCCTTATCTTAATGTGTTGATCCCCTGCAGGCTGGGGCTTGCCTGTCACAAGGCGCAACTAATATCAACAATTCTTTAGTGCAGCATCTTTACAGCACTTTATACAACACCACGATGAGCTTTGCAGAAAACGGTATTCAAGCAGACACAAATAAGGACCACTGTTTTTCATGTATGTGTTATAAAACCATTTTATTAAACTTTTCAAGACATGTTTCATACAGTGTTCCATTTCTGTATATTTCCAGGGATAGTAAGATAACGAGACTACTCCGTGAGGCGATGGGTAGTCTCTCCTGTCGTACCGTGATGATCGCTCATTGCTCGGCTGCCATTCCTGCATACTCTGAGACGCTCTCTACCATCCAGCTGGCGTCTAGAGTACATCGGATGAGGAAGAAGAAATCAAAGGTAACGATCAACTGTTTTATGGCAGTAACATTAGCCGACCAATCCCATAAAACATGTGTGCCATCTGCCCATATCATGATACCACAGCCTGTGCAGCGGTGCTCAATTCAAAGTTTCCTACAGTGCGTTATCGTGATAAGAGATAAAAACTTAGCCGTAAATTGTTGGCCGTAAAAGGTTCTTCATCTTATTTAATCTCTCTCATCTTGTAAACTAAACAGAGCCGAGGAATGATGCTAATTTCCTATAGTTTATAAACAACTGTTAAAAATACTCTATATATTCTCACAGTAATCATAATTTTAGGGATTAATGTAAAATGTATTGTATTAACAATGTTGTTGAGATAGAAAGTAACATCCACGCTAGTGTATGTTTGATTATGTAAAAGGTAATTGCCTTCCTTAATTACTTTGTCCGAGTCATACATGTAGCTGTTTAGAAACAAATTCCAAGATGAGAGTGACCTGTTTCACTGAGAAGTAAAAAAGAAACCATGTATGCTGTTGAACTTTGTACATCATCTTTGCTGGAAACTTCAGTTTGCAGTGCCTGGAGAAGGACTTCAACACCTATCAAACAATTTATGGTGTTTATGATCGGAAAGTTTTTTCACTGCAGGTTACTGTCTGAGTCAATTTGTGTTATTTAGTAATCCAACACTTCTGAAGCAAGAGGGTTGTTGAAAGCGATAAATTCCTCTGGCTGAAGAGTTACTAAAAACAAGTAATTGTATTGATTATTCATTAAGTAGTGGTAAATTTATGAAGACAGGAAGATTATACTGTTGCTCTGATGAAACATATTGTCAAAAATAGACAGTAGGAATGAATGTTGAAACTTAGCAACACATGTATTTTATGACATCTTGTTAAGTTACAACAGTAATCAACCTTTTAGTTGTATCACAAGATGGGCCGGGGATAGCTAAAATTATCAAACAAAATTTCATCTTGGATTTGGCAGTGTTTAAATTAGTGCTTCATTATTATCAGTGGGTCTCACCATGGAGGAAGCAAAACAGCGTGCCCTTTCCCGGATTCATCTGCGGATACATGGTCACCAACCAGCTCCACCTCGCCACTCGCCAGTCATCACGCATCGCTTTGAGACAGCGTACAGGGACTCTTCTGAGTCTCTGACGATTCATTAGTATTTTTATTGTTTTTAAGAGATTTACATTTACGAAACCAAAGGAAAGAACTAAGCAGGATGAGGGAGATGTGTAAACTTCGAAAACATTTTTTGGTTTTGCAAGTTTTGTATCGTTTAAAAAAGGGTCAATCATGTTGAAATCCGTCGAGAAATATTACATGGGTATCAGAAATGATTAGACCTTATTTTAATTTAGAAGTTGGTGACTTTCAAAAATGGTCTGTTTCATCATGATCACTACTTCTCCAATGCTGGCGTTTATGTAGGTGCAGACACCAGTCTCCGAAGGTGTGTGTACTGTCTAATACACATTACACAATGTTGTTTCCCTGTGGGGCGTGAGGAAATTCTTCCATATGTTTCTGAATGTCAACTGCTCATGTTTTCACGAAAGCACAGTTTTGATCACATGTGCTAATTTATATCGCTGCCGGGGCTAACACATGTTACCGAGTTGATCACAGTTTGTTAAATTTTACTGTCAACAGTTCTATAAATTACTTCTATGTTCGCACCTTTCACTCCTTTCACGATGGCATTCACTGCATCCCCCAGATTTTACGACTAAAGCGGGGTTATGGGAGTCTTTGAGATTGAACCAAGTCGTTTAGGGGCCTTTCGGAGGTTTGGTAATGGATTGAAAAAGCCTTGGAACAGATTTACTGGAAGCTGATAATGATTTCCCTCGTTTTTTGGTTGAGGCAACCTCTAAACGTCAGGCCCAAGCCATAATCAATAGCTGAGGTGATTCCAGACGAGATGTGTGATGCTACCTGCTATTATGGAAGTCCTATGCTAAGTTCAGCCCAGTCACATGCCTCAAGGGTGGTAGTGACAGCTCCCATGCATTTGCTTGATTAGATTCAAATTTGTAATCAATGTTTGTATTATTATCATTTTTATTATTAAGTTGACAGAAATGTTCTCTCTTCTAGTTGAGCAATTTTGGCTGACAATGTGAACTTGGGTTTGCTGGTCTGCACAAAGCTGTGTCGAAAAATGGCTACTGTAGAAACAAATGTATATGTCATGGATTCTCAGTTTAAATTAGGATTTCTGCCCACTGTAATATAGGTCTTTTATTATGCACAACCTGTCCCAGTTCTGTCTAAACCATAATTCACATTTCAAAATCCCCAAAGTACTAGTGGAATTTTCACGCCTAATCTTAAAATGTATTCCCCTCCCAAATTTGAATCTCACAACACAGATGTGCTGGAGAGCGAGAGAGATAATATCAGCTTCCTAAGGGAAATTATGATGGATTAGTGATACATTAGCTAATAAATAATACATAGTATATACATATGAAAGGTTGTTTTGTGACCTGCACTGCTTGCATAGCACACACTAAAAGGCATTATTTGTGAAGTTGATTATTGGAGCGATGCTTCAATTCATCCTGATTGACCCTCATGTCACAGCATGTTCACACATGGTTATGCTCACAAAATTATCATTCAAAGTGGACACTGTCTTACAGTATGTAAATATGAAAAAATCCTCCTGTGACACAATTCATCCAATTCATCCACTTCATTCACACACTGAAGGCAGTATTCTCGAGTAAATTATTGGGTGTTGTTGGTTCAATCTACTCAAACCTAACAGTCAATTCCTAATTTAAACGAATTGTGGAATTTTTTCACATGATTCAAATCTATCCCCTTATTTCCTCTTATGCTGTGGTCATCACTTGGGTCACAGAACTAGTATTCAAGTGGACACAGCCTTTATATAGCCCTATGTTATTTGTGCAGTGGTAAAGATCACATGTCATCAGATGTTTATTATTATGATGTTTCTTTCCTTCACCCAAATCTGATTTCCTCTTATGGTCACAACATGGTTGCAGAATTGATATTTGAGTGGACATAGCCTGATGCAGCTTTATTGCAGTTTTATGCAGTGTTAAACATGTTAGCTATATTATATTTCTGTTTCTTTTCAGTATTCTGGCACAAGTTCATCAGGAGGTGATAGTTCGTGCGAGGAGGGTAGGATGAGGAGGACCAGACCTGGGTACCGTCGTACCTGTCCTTCCCCCGTCCCAGAGGGTGTTCATGTGACCAATGCCCTCAATCAGAGTGATCCTGAGTACCTCTCTAGCAGCGAGCAGTCATGCGATACCGTCATCTACGTCGGCCCCGATGGGTGTCCACTCAGTGACCGGGAGCTCACAGACAACGAAGGGCCACCAGACATCCTACCCGCTCTCATGAACTTGAATCTGAGCGACTCCCCCAGCAGCGGCGATGATAACAAACACCTTGGTAGCAGCGGTAGTGATGGCGAGAATCAACCTACACAAGTCCCTGATGATGATCAGAACGTCTATGATAACTTAGAAAGAGATGGAACCACTGAGAATGGCGACTTTCCTGATGGTGATGGCAATTCAAGCCAAACAAAGATAGTTGACATAACTCCCGAGACTGAGTCAACAAACGGTCCCTCAAATGGCAATACTTGTGAGGATGAGAATAGGAACATAACAGAAGGCCAAGAATCTGACCCTGGAAAACTATGCAAGCCTGACGTACCAGACAAGCCTAGCAAGCTCAAGTACCCTCCATCAATAAAGGAGAAGCTAATGCTTCCTGCAAAGACGCTCTTCCGGGAGGAACTGCCTAAAGAACCGCCAACTGCCAAGAAATCATTGCTTCTTCACTCCGAGAAGGTGAAGGCATCTAAGGAGAAGAAAGACCCCGACAGTATTCCTGAGGAACCCATCGAAACCTTGCAGGAAGAGATAGAGGAGGTTGAAGTTGCTATCAACAACTTTGGGAGCAGCGAAGACATTGAGAAGGTGAAGCAACTGGTGGACTGTGATGAAATGGAAAACTATCAAGAATTAGAGCGAGAGCGTCTCTCTGATCCTGACAACAGGGTCAGCTCAAACTTTGATGGTCTCAGCATGAGTGACTTTGGTGATGAGGATGAGTTGACAGAGGCATTGCTTGATGTGAACTTCGAGGCACAGGTGGTGTCACATTGTCACGATTCCCCGGTGACACCTAACGATGGCAGAATGAACCTCCTAGATTCTCTCCCGCTCACTCCTGAAGAAAGACAATTCCTATCGTCCAATTCGGCTTTCTCGAACCCAGAGTGTCTCATGAAATCTTTCACATCTCTGGACCGCATCTCAGAGTTACTAGAAAAACCTGTTTCGGAGCTATCAGAGGATGAGATCTCTTTGGCATTTTCAGAGCAGGAGACACTTAGTTTTGTATCGCGTGCCTCTGATGAACTGACGACCGTCAGTGATACGTTAACACTTGATGAAATGCCCCTGGGTTCAGAAGCTATGTGCTGGTTCCAACAGCTTGCACAGAGATCCATGGATAACTTCTCTGTCTCTACGAACATGAATAACCCAAACATGGATGGGTGTTTGGAGGAGCGTTTCTCTTTGGTTGAGGAGAGAAAGAAGATGGCCGGTGGTCATTATGTCTACTCTGATGATGAATCAGAGGTTTCGGAAAATGACAAAACGAAAAGAGAACTCAATCTACCAAATTACTTTCAGTTGGGTGATGATACCATTGACTCTGTGTCGTTGGCCAGCAATGACTTAGAGGCAATCAAATCCATGTACATGATTTCGAATTTGAGCGTGGACAATTTGTCTGTGGACAGTGACCCCATGGACGATGCTGAGTTACCTCCCAGACTTGATCTGGGAGATCGTCTCCTGACGCACGAGCCTGCTGTGATGACATACATGACAGTGAACAATGAGGACCAGGTGGTCATGAGAGAGAAACATATGGCAGATGACCACCCACTAAGGAGACTGAGCTGTATCAGCGACGCTACAGACGCTACATTCAGCACCACATCACGACCCAGTAGCTTCATCTCCGAGAAGGATGATGATACATCACGCTCATCCTCTCTCAGTAGGAGGGATAACAAGGAGAAGATGGCTGCAGCACTCCACCTCCAGAAACTACAAGCACAGATCCTAGCTAGGGCCATCGCTGCTAATTACAATCCTAGGATAGGCAGCCAGCCACCTCCTGTACCCCCACATAGCTACCAGAGAGTGACAGGTAATCAGACCACTGTATCAGGGGGCATCTCCCCTATATGGCAGAGAATGGAGGAGCATCATCAGACACCTACAAATGATCTGGAGAGGGAACCGATCTATGACATCACACCAGCTTGTTCAGTGTCACTGTGTGAGACTTCAGTTTGTGAAAGTACCCCGACCCACTCAAACTCTGTATGTGGGAGCACTCCATCCCATAGCAGTACTAATACTGTCATTGAAAGGTCTCCAAAGAAAGCTGAGAGTATTACCTCCACTTCCAGTACCTCTAGGCCTAGTCCTTTCAGGAAGAAGAACAACCACAGGCCTTTGCTCGGGGTGAGTGCTGCCTTGGCAAGAACATTAGAACACCCTCCACCCCAAGACGATGATGAGATCTGTGAGATGTGGAAGGACAGAAGACCGGACGGTGCTGAGGACATGTGTGACAAGGTACGTCCGCCTGTCATCGGGGCATGTGCATCGCCGACCTTTCATGTGGAAGTGAACCCCTGCTACTCTCAGGAGTTTGAGTATGAGTCTAAGGAGCAGAGATACCAGAGCCCCAAGAAGGTACTGGAGACGGTCCCAGAGGTTGAGAATCACATCTACGCATCTCTGGACAGAGCCAGACCAGACACAAAACCTCCCAAGCCTGAATCTGTGAACACTAAGTGCAGTAAATCAAAGCTACCTCCACCAAACTCAAATGAAACTCCCTCTAAACTGCCTCAGAGGAAACAGTTCAGGACATCTGGCAGCAAGAGCGACAGTGAAACAAGAAAGAGTAGCTCAAAGTTGCCAAGGACTTCTAAAATTCCACAGAACAGTAGCAAATGTAGTAAATCTTCTTCCAAGCCTCCTCTTATCCAAAGAACTAACTCTCTGCCAAACAATAGATCGATGAGCAAGTCCACCCCATCGTTATCCAAGGGTGGGGTTTCCTCACGAGGGTCATCCAGGGATTGCCATGGGTCTCAGCTACCAGTGAGGAGTGGTCCAGGGAAGAGGCTAACAAACGTCTCTGACAGCAGCAATGATAGCGGCATTGCCTCCGGGGAAAACTGCCACCAGAAACCAGCGATTCTTTCACCGTATTCCAAGGTCACTGAGCCGAGAGCTAGGAGGTGTGCCAGCAGTGGTCACGGTAGTGATAACAGCAGTCTGTTGAGTGACCACCCCCCAGCGGTCACCCACCGGCTGAACGGTGCCAGTGGTATGAGCAGCGGGTATGAGAGCAACCGCAGGGATAGCTACAGCGAGGCCACGGCATCCGCTCCGGACTCCTTCAGTGAGGGCTCCTGCGGGAAGGTCCGGGGGAACAAACTCATCAAAAAGAAAATACCAGGTTAGTGTCATATAGGACTGTCTGAGCAGAAGAGGTTTTCAGATATAAATATTCAACTCGATTTAACCCGCTTGTATAATTATAATTAACCTATCATTTCTCATTCGAGGTGTAGCTGTGTAGGATCCATGTGGAAGATCTTATTACATGTAGTCTATAATGCTGTGTGTCTGTCTGTGGTGCATGCAAAAATTTGTAT
>JAODTT010001137.1:0-16225 GCA_025400115.1 Pentamera pediparva
CACAATGCCATCAGAGATACCATTAGTCAACTTTGTGGATATAATATCCGAGACCATCAGCTCAACACTGGTTGTGTTGCCTTCTTTTGCAAAAACTGCAATTCTGTGGAATATGTAGCATAAATGAAGTATTTGCTGAGTTAAGAATAAGAAACATTTTGACATGTCTTCAATGTAGACCGGCAGGGCTAATCTTCTTCTTTCTCTCGCTTTGAACAATCGAGAGGGATTACCATTGGAGAATTCCACTGAAGAATAATTCTGCTTTCATTTGAATGACCTTCGAAAAGAATACAACCCGTGTACACGTATATGAGTTGTGCTTTCACCTTGCAGAGAAAAAAGGGAAATGCGAAAATTATTTAATATTCTGATTACAGATCCCACTATTTTACAAGCATATTACTGGCAATATCCCCATGCTTCCCACCTACAGAAAAAACCAATTGATCGCGAAACCAGGTGAGACACTTGCAGCGATCCTTGTTATTGATCCTCACCACCTTAGTCGTTTCATGTGAAGTGAAATGAATGAAAAACGCCAGATGTATGTACAATAATAGCAGTTGTCAAGAGAATCCTCCTACTACACCAAACACCCAACCTTGGCCCTCCACGACTATGTTTGCATCTGTGGCGAAAGAGACTTTCGTCACAGTTGAGGATTTTGCCAGGACCAAGGTTCCTGCACTGTTCTGCCTCCTGCGAAGAAATTATGCACAATCTCATTCCTGACTGCAGCCCCATGTACAGTGTTGTCTCCAATGCTCTGTAGGATCTCCCTCTGCCCAGGTCAATAATTGATAGTGTGACCAGTTGCATTGATCTACTACGAGATGCAGCTCTCTGCAGACCCGCATTCACGTCGATATCAGACTCTTCAGCCGCAGTTGAGCACGATGATGACAGCTTTATCACAGGCTCAGTGGTGGAGGGTCCGTCTGTCTGCGGATTATGCGTGGCGCCATTCGTCTGTGGCAAAACGAACCGCTTCCTCTCGACTCAACGTCGATATAACGTCGATATGGGACTCCTCAGTCGCAGTTGAGCACGATGATGACAGCTTATTCATTGGCTTAGTGGTGGGGGGTCCACCTGTCTGCGGATTATGCGTGGCGCCATTCGTCTGTGGCAAGGACAAAACGTTACCCCGGACTCAACATCGACATCGGACTCTCTTGACGACTGGTCATTCCGTGACCTTAATGAGACTTGGCTGCTAGACACCTTCTTCGGTTCATCGGCGACATTGCTGCCCTCAAACATTGCTCTGCCGGATGCGTTTGTCTGTAGTCGGAAGCCAGTTGCAGATTCCACTCTCAAAATTTGTATGTTGTTGTTATCTGTGTTGTGTAGGTCAATGAGATTCCGGGACATAAAAATATGTCTTGCTGGTGTGACTTGCCAGTGATCAGTGCAGTCCTTTCAAAATCATAAAACATTTATCTTATTAATTATGAAGGAGGCGCATCTGGTTCCTTGGCACGTGAAATGGCATGATGGTCATACCCTCCAGAATTGCCGTTCAGAATCTTTGTAATGTTACAATAACCTATTATTCACCTGCCCGGTAGCCTTCAAATGATTACACATTAAAAAACAAGGTCATCACTCCCTACATGCACACCAAAATTGCCTGATCAGGATACAGAGCTCCATTATTGCCGATATCCCCATCTATGCGGAGTGGTGTCTCATCCTGTCTCTGGTTGTACAGAGACCACCGAGAGACCGAACACTGCAGGCAACCCTAGTGAAAAATATAAAGGGTTGAGGGTGAACTAAACGTGCCATGACAGGAAAGATGTCAACCTGAGAATGGCGGATGGCTCATCCCTGGCTAAAATAATTACGCTATGCCACCTGGAATGCTACCTACAGCATGTTTCTCATGGAGAATATCTAGCACACGCTCGATTGTTTCAGTATTGTCTGCTGGGTCAGCCATTATACTTGTGAAATGAACAACTGATTGTTCTGTTGTTGAGGGTTTCAACTGCCACAAAGCAGGTTCCATCGCTGGCTAAAATAATTATGCTATGCCACCTGGAACTCAGTGACATATCATACAGGGTACAGACACACGTGAACAATAGTGGCAGTGTAGTAGAATGTGGAATGTCCAAATCAGCACTAAAACCAAACCTGGTTTGAAGTATGTCCCCAAATGCATGTGGCTGTATGTATTCCTTTTGCCTCCAGCATCTGCAAAATTATGAAGGTTAATTTGTTCCCATACTCACCCCTGAAACCTGATACCGTCTTGTTATGTGCAGCAGGATATTGGTGAACCAGTCATGGTCTCTGCTTTATTGGGAGCCAGTGAAGCTGGTAGAGCAGTGGGGTGATATGTTCATGGCGAGGAACACGGAGAATAAGACGTGCAGCAATGTTTTGCAATCGCTGAATCTTGATAATTAGGTTATCAGGAAGACCAAACAATAGAGAATTACAAGCGTTCAGCCTGGATGTAACAGAAGCATCGACCAGCATGGTGGTAGTCTTCTGATCCAGGTATTGAAGAATGTGTGCACATGCATGAGCATGTGTGAGGGTTTGTGAGTCAAGGCGTAGAAGATAGAATCGCATCACTAGGTAAAAAAGGTACTCCAATGTATGCAAACATGTTGCTCTGGCATACCATAGGCAGCAACCACTTGTTGATAACAGGCCCATATCAACCGTTATCCCACTATGCAGCAACCACTCCCAAAACAATAATCAAGTCGGTCTAGTCTAAGACCCATTGAATGCGGCCTTATTCTGACAAACGTTGTAGGACCAATAATGCAGTCACTAATTGTTGACAGGATACATCCTACAAACATGTATGTTGGATCATAATACAGCTGTACTGTAGCTCCCACCAGTATGAGCTAACCAGGAGGGGTATGCACCGCGTACAACAACCGAAAAACGACACTAAATAGGATGGCATACATGTTTTCTGATCTTTTCTTTGTTGACAACAAAGTTTCCGATCTACCCTGTACCTCGTTTTGATTAGTACTCTGCCAGGGAGCATGAGTAGGCACTCTTCTTCCTGGGTTTAGGCGAAGGAGGCTTTCTGTGGTTTCCGAACTTTTGCCTGTACTGTCTGGTTTTCAGGTTGTTTATCCAGCTCTGCAAATGGAAAGAATGTGAATTGACAGGAGGGATTCTGTGACAAGAGGCACACAATTAGGTGAAAACAATCATTCATCAACCACAATAGTCTCTCTACCCAAATAGGGCGTGAAATTGGAATGACATGGAATTACTACATGGCACTCTTTACTCGACCCTCAAACAGGATAACGTCTTGTGATGTGCAGCAAGATATTGGGGAACCAGTCATGGTTGTTGCCAACATATCTTTCCTTTCACATTTCCTCATCCAGGTAGTCGGAAGTTCCTCTCTCCCTGTACCGCCCACATCCTCTGTCTTTAGCACACTAATACTCACCCCTCAAACAAGATAACGTCTTGCGATGTGCAGCAGGATCGTTGCCACCATATTTCTTCCTTCCACATCTCTTAATCTAGGCTGATGGGGAGGTATTCTCTCCGTAGACCCTTCTTCTTTCTTGAGCATGGCCTTCCTCCCAGCCCAGTAATACTCTGTGTTGGGTGACTGTGCACTCTAAAAAATTCAATCCAGGCCTGTAAACAAGGGCATAATTTCACTAATTGTTGACAGAAAGATACATTCTAAAAATATGTATGTTGGATCATGATACAGACAAGGGGGGCCAGGGGGGCATGTGCCCCCCCACTTTTCACACCATATCAGTGCCCCTTCAGGGACCGTTGCGTCCCCCCACTTTTCAGAAGTTTCTGCCGCCTGCTGGTGAAACTACATCACCGTCATCAGCAGCTGGCACATGTTCATAGGGCTCTTGGATGTGGTCATCCTTTCTCATGTTGAATAATACGCAGCAGGCAGTGATGGTTTCACATGCTCTCTGTGGTGTCTTGACTCAGGGGCCATGAACGGGGAGGCACTGAAACTTATTCTCCGATTGCCAGTTGAGCTGCTCGATGATGGCTCTGGTACTTCTGTGAGATCTATTGATGGTGACATAAAATAGCATGATGTTTATTCCTTCGCAAAACTTAGTGCCTATGGTCCTATAGCCTTTCTGCTTTTTTAATGTTCATGAATTTGACTCAATTTCACCATAGTTGAGGAGCACTCACTCGACTCCTCTTAACCAACGAGAAGTGAGGGGTGTCAGTCTCCAGTAGAATGCAGTCCTGGGGGACTAGCCTCCATGCCTCCTGACTTTCATTGAATGACTGAACCATCCAGGAGAGGGTGGAGAACGCGTTAGAGAATGCCTAGAGCCAGGTCTCGACTGCATTATTGACTCCAGCCTGGATGGAGACAAATGCTTTGCTGCTGGTAGCGAATACGGGTGTATCACTATCCAGCTGGATGTCCTGTGCGTTTTAGGTTTTAGGGGCCAAGAAGTGGACCACCCCACCCTCTATGAGGAGAAGCAGGTAAGCCACGGTATGAGCTCTTCCGACCAACAGACATCATTCAGAAAAATGACCTCGGTCTCCTCAGCCCCAACCCACGCAAACTTGTTGGTCGCTGGGTTCGAGAATACCTTGTAAATGACTGTGAGGGGCAATAGGAGGAATGTTTTGCCTTGAGATTGTTCAGGATCTTTGAGGAAATCAACGGGCCAATTTGGCTATTGATTGATTGATTGATTGATTAGAGCCAGCGATGGACCATGCATGGGAAGGCAACCATGGAAGCAGTGGAGCTGTATTTTCTGTGCCGGCGAAAGGGTGACCTTCAACTGCAGCAGGTCTAAACAGATGCTGTAGGCGTAAATACTGGTCTCGGTGAGTCCTGACGTGCAGCACATGCACATGCTCCTCCCACATAAATGTGGATAGTACCTCTACCAAGCTCCTTTTGCTGGTGGTGCCTGTGTTCACACTTTGGAACTGTGTAGTCGAGGCCGACTTCTCCTAGACCGATGATATCTGGCCACTCCAGTCTAATTCTGAGGTTCTCCCGCTGGCTTGGGGTTGAGAACAATTTTAGGATGTGCACCAACAACAAGCTTCAAACCTTCTGCCGAGAGCTGTCTAACCTCAGGACCAACGCCTCACTCTCGGGCTGATACAACGACAAGACGGTCGCGGGTATGTGGGACGATGTGCACAAATCTCTGCACATAAACGAGCTGGAGCTCACAGCTGTCCACAACTCCCTGTTGGCGTTCGAAGATCTTCACAGACAACACCACAGTCTTGGTAAAGCATGATGTACTCGAAAACGAGGTAGATTCCTCGAAGGGAGAGGGCGACCCATAACCAGTGGTAGGTCATTGGGGCGCTATTGACTGAAGGGGATTAGCGGTGTCAAAGTTTACCTACTGAACATGTGTGATGGTAGATTTCAGCAGCTATGAGGGATAAGTCTCTGGATCACAATAGACAATGAATCCACCAGAGACCACTGGGGCGAAATCCTTCTCTGATGAGTCTAGAGCTACCTGCTTGATTTCTTGCAAGGTAGCCCTGGGTCCCAGGTGCAGGTGTGTCTTCAGGTGGTCCAGATGGAAAGGTCATGAGCCTGAACCATCCCCTGCATTACATCCTCGGGACCTGCCGGGGATGAACTGGAGGTATAGCGACCAGTGGCAGGCTCAAATTAGGTAGTTTAGGCAGAGAGCCATTCTCTTGCTCATAGACTCCCATATCCTATATCACCTTTCTGGCATCCTTATTCTTCGATTTTCAGGATGACTGTTGTGATCCTTGTTGTTGTAGAATGTTAATGAACAATGTAGATCATCGATGGAATTTAGTGACTCGCTCTTTTACACAGTTTGTAAAACTGTGCTTCTGGTATGTAGATGGTGCTGGAAAGCATACTCCTTCCCGGAAATTCACAATACTTCAGTGTGGCCCGATCAATGTGTGATTGGTTGTGCACGCATGATACATTACGAACTAGATAATGAACAGAAATATATAAAGTATAGAAAAATGGTAACTTTCAAAATGTCTCTCCCTACCAAAAAGCTCAGCCCAAGGTTTTCTTTGCTAGTGCCTCATCAGGTATCTGGTCAAAAAGTCAAGAATAATCTTTAAAAATGGCACTTACACTTCACGCCGATGGCATACAGTACTCCTGGGAAATTGAGATACTGTTGCATGGCCCAGCCAACATGAGCTTGGTCATGATGCATGCAATGATCATTGTGTGAAACAATAAAGATTAGGGAAGTGGAGAAAAATTTGCTAACTTCTTCGACAATGTCTCTCTCTACCATAATTGGCAGCATAACTAACCAAGGAAGTACTTGTTTCGCTGTAACAGTTCATTTGAAGGGAAATGACTCCCCCCGCGGTGTTCTTTGCTGCTACTAGGGCTCCTGTGATGCAATGTATCGTTAAGTTTGAGTCATGAGGAACATGTTTCATGTCATAAAATATGAAAAGCTGTTCCCCCTCACATCAAAAGTCGAAATTGATGATTCATTTATTGTGTCATTTCTGGAGACGCAACTTCAACAGAGTTTTGATTCGAAAGAAGTTTGGGCAAACATCATTTTTTGTTTCAAGTGCTATAGAAATGCGCTTCGCTGAATAGAATGTTTGATCTCATGAAATATTTCAACCATTGCACTATAAAACATTCATTATTTGTTTAATAATGCATACCTATACATCGCCACTCACCAACCTCCGAAATCTGTGGCAAAGCATGCAAGAGATGCCATGCATATTCGTTTTCGTGACAATCTAGGCATTAGATTCCTTCCAGGAGGTTTCTTCTTCGATTCAGACGTCAGCGTTCAGTCATGCAGCAGATCAGCACTCGCGCATGCGTGGCAGTTCCATCAGCTAGCTGCAGTTCGAGCATCTGCTAGCACTAATTGAACAACCTCCATTTATTGTAACTTCTGAGCTCAACTGTAGGTAAGTTTGTGCTTAGCTCTACCACATCCGCCAAGTTTCTTCTTGGTGGGGTTATTCAGCCTATCAATGTTTCTCTTCAGCTCCTGGTTTGTTTCCTGAGCCTCATCTGGTTCCTGGTCGACTAAGCAGCCGAAGCAATTCCTCCTTGATTTTTAGCTGTTTTTTTTTTCGTCTGAGACCTGGTACAATGTGAATAGTCAATTTACAACACATGAGCTTCTATTTCTGGAATATTGTATCCCTTTTGAATCCTGATGACTTGATATTGCTCAACTGTCGATGCAGAAATTTAAATTTTGAAGTGAGGGTCTTTTGCACCTGAGACTTGTCAACATGAGCTCTGTTGATATGATGCTCAGCATTTTCAATGTTCTGGGGGTTAAGGGGATCTTTATGCTTCGATATAAGATCAAACAATTACAGACTATTTAATGAAATGGAAACAACATTTGGATGCACATTAAATTGATCAGTCTCAGACATGTTTGAATGGGCTTGTATCAGAAATTATTACATAGGCAAAACTTGTATTATTACAAACCAGCAACATAGCTATAATGCATGCATACAGCCTCATTCACACCCCAATTGTTAAGAATATGCAAAGCGATTTCAGTACAGACTCCCTATATATAATCTCTGTTCAGGAAGCAAGCAAGGGCCTGTCCATTCCCTCAAACTTGTACAAACTTGTACAAACTTGAATCCTGATGTGCTATATGTAAGTAGGGCTCCCATCTTCACCAAACTCCACCAGAGGTTGTCTTCCTGTCAGACGATATTGGACAGTCCCCTCAACAATGAAGGCGAAATCCTTTTTCCCGATTCAGTATACGAAAGAGCCAGTTATTTCAAAAAACGGGATGATAGCCCTGGCGGTTACATTGACTGCATTCTTTGAGACGGTCGAAGGACTCCTTCTGTATTGGCAGTGGGATCCCCATTGAACTGTTGACTTCCAATGTATGTGTAAGGCCAAATGAAAAACAGAGTAGTTTCACGTCCCCGCCCGCATGCTTTTCGACTTGTACAAAACAACCTGTGGCTGTCAAGTGGATTTACAAGAAACTTGCAAACAGTGAACTTGCAATGGTTGACATATTTAGCTTGGGTTACCAAGTTGCTTGGAATGCGCATGTCTCTCATAGTATGCGAAAGCCAGATCCGAGTTTTTCGTGCTCAAGAAGATATTGGACCTTTCTTCTTGAAAATTCCATAGTAGAACAGTTTCGCCAAGCAATAGTTGGCTTTCCAACTTTTTGTCATCGCAAATAGCATTCGCAACTGCAGAGCCATCTGCTAGAACAAGAAATATTTCGTTTGGTTGAACTTCGCGGTCGACAATATGAACTCGTATGGCCTTTGGGTATGGGCCATGGGTCTTGGGAGATAGGAGGACTTCAGCCAGGGTCTTCATATGTGAATGGATGAGAGAATGTACCCTGTTCATCATGGATTGTGACATGGGCAATCTTTTGTTCAGGGTCAAAATTAGTTTTGAATGAGATATTGCACACTCATGTTTTTTTTTGTCCGGTCGCATGTGTGTGTCTGTCCATCTGTCTGTTTGTCCGTATGTGTGCGACAACATCTCTTCGCGATATCTCATGAACCATAGATGCCCTCATGCTGGAATTTTGTGTGATGGTGATGAGTTGCCATGCATTGCAGAACCACTTTGCCATCCTGGGAGACCAAACTGATTTGCCTAAATGTAATAGCACAGTCAAGGTCATGTGTCTAAAATGCTAATTAGGTAATTTAATTAGCATAATGTATGCAATTTTCAAAGTTTGTTGGATTTTCATGAAACTTGGTGGATATTGTCTACTTTCAGTCCCAACGAATTTAACTGTACAGTCGAGGAATTTAATGTGTCCAAAATGCTAATGAAGTAGTCTATTTAGTACAATGTATGGTGTGCAATTATTTTGAATTTCTCGGATTTTCACCTTGAATGCTACCTACAGCATACAGTTTCTCATGGAGAATATCTAGCACACACTTGATCGATTTAGCATTGTCTGCTGGGCCAGCCATCATGCTTGTGAAATGAACAACGGATTGTTCTGTTGTTGAGGGTTTCAACTGCCACAAAGCAGTTCCTATATCAGAGAGAGGAACATCAAGGCCCAGTAGCCCTGATCTAAGTGCAATACATGACTTGATCATACATGACATCAGATGTATCATACATGCACCAAAACTGCTTTGATGGAATACAGAGTTCCAATATGCTGATTTCCCCATCTAGTGGTGTCTCATCCTGTCTCTGGTTGTACAGAGACCACAGAGGGACCTGGACAAAGAGCACCTGTGGTTTGGATGATGGTTTAGGCGTCAGTTCCACACTGATGAGTTTCCCACTGAAACAAAAAGTACTTCAATGGTACTGGATCCAACACATTCTCGAATGTAAATATGACTTCAAATGATTTCATTCAGAAGCCAAACCTTCCTGAAGACATCAACATGATCCCGGAAAGTGACCAACACGCTGTGCATTATGTTGAAGTCCAAGGCATAGTGCCTGACCATCACTCGGTCCAGCATAGACGATGGCATGAACAAAAGCGTTGGGATTCCAGAGAGCCTGGCACCTCATAGGTGTATTCCTCACTGTTCAGTCCATCAATATTGACATTACGCAGGTCCTTCCTGACGTGTAGTCCAATGAAGTTGCCTCCCGGATTGTGTTTTACCTGTTCCTTCAGTTTCTTCGCATGGGCCTCATCAATGGGACGTACCTCATGGATTTTTTGGGAGCAACCAACAAATTGAGGCAGATCTTGAGCTGATCTCCTAGTGGAATTAGGAATCATAATCACAAATTATAGCAGCATATAGGCACAACTTCGAGCTCTCCATCGGCTGCAGTGTCATCAGCAGCTGCCAGCTCCCTGGCCGACTCTACACGAGGATCGTTGATGGCCTCGATCAGCTCTTCGGGGGGCGCTGCTCCTCCAATAAGCTGAGGCTCGTCAATAGCCCGAAACTCGTCATTGGTCTCCAGCTCTTCTATGGGCTGCAGCTCATTGATGGTCGTCATTGGCCTCCAGCTCTCTTATGGGCTGCAGCTCATCGATGGCCGCAGGCTCTCGATTGGCTCTTCGGGAGCCGCTCCAATAGGCTGAGGCTCGTTGAAAGCCCAAGACTCGTCATTGGTCTCCAGCTCTTCTATGGGCTGCAGCTCATTGATGGTTGTCATCGGTATCCAGCTCTTCTATGGGCTGCAGCTCATCGATGGCCGCAGGCTCTCCTGTTGTGCAGGAACCTCGGGCTTCTTCCTTCCCAGCATCATGACCGTCACCATACTCATCTGCTAGCAGCCTTCTGCCTACTACACGAGGATAGTTGATGGCCTCGGTCGGGTCTATGGGGGGCGCCGCTTCTTCAATAGGCTGAGGCTTGTCGATAGCCCGAGACTCGTCATTGGTCTCCAGCTCTTCTATGGGCTGCAGCTCATAGATGGTCGCATTGGCCTCCAGCTCTTCTATGGGCTGCAGCTCAATAATGGACGTCATTGGCCTCCAGCTCTTCTATGAGCTGCAGCTCATCGATGGCCACAGGCTCTCCTGTTGAGCAGGAACCGTGAGCTCATTCCGTCCCAGCATCATGATCATATTCAACTGCCAGCAGCCTTCTGCCTTTTACACAAGGATCAATGTTGGCCTTGGTCGGGTCTTCGGGGGTGCGGGTTCTTCAAAAGGCTGAGGCTCGTCGATAGCCCGAGACTCGGAATTGGCCTCCAGCTCTTCTATTAGCTGCAGGCTCTTATTGCTGAGCAGGAACCTTGGGCTTCTTCCGTCCATCCATCATGGCCATACTTATCTGCAACAGCCTTCCGCCTTTTACACAAGGATCGTTGATGGCCTTGGTCGGGTCTTCGGGGGCCCTGGTTCTTCAATAGGCTGAGGCTCCTCGATAGCCCCAGACTCGTCATTGGTCTTCAGCTGTTCTATGGGCTGCAGCTCATCGATGGCCACAGGCTCTCCTGTTGAGCAGGAACCTTGGGCATCTTCCATCCCAGCATCATGACCATACTCATCTGCTAGCAGCCTTCTGCCTTTTACACAAGGATCGTTGATGGCTTTGGTTGGGTCTTCGGGGGCGCCACTTCCACAATGGGCTGAGGCTCGCCGATAACCCGAGACTCGTCATTGGTCCCCGGCTCTTCTATGGGCTGCAGCTCATCGATGGTCGTCATTGGCCTCCAGCTCTACTATGGGCTGCAGCTCATCGATGGACGCAGGCTCTCCAGCTGAGCGGGAACCTTGGGCTCCTCCAATCCCAGCATCATGACCATACTCATCTGCAACAGCCTTCCGCCTTTTACATAGGGATCGTTGATGGCCTTGGTAGGGTCTTCGGGGGCGCCGCTCCTACAATAGGCTGAGACTCGTCATTGGCCTCCAGCTCTTCTATGGGCTGCAGCTCATCGATGGACGCAGGCTCTCCTGTGCGGGAACCTTGGGCTTCTTCCATCCCAGCATCATGACCATACTCATTTGCAAGCAGCCTTCTGTTATGTTTCTTGCTGCAGATAACAATGATACAGGAAACAACATATTGGGTGAATGATACCTTGACTGAAATGTTGATTTACAGTGCTGTCTCCGATGCTCGGAAGGATCTTCCTTTGCTCTGCACATAGTTCCCCCCCCCTCCCTTCTTGCAGTGGTGGTATGCAAATGTTACACCCACTCACAATTTGCTGGTACCTGTTACGTGTCTGATTACAGAGTGAGACCAATAGCACTAACATCTCATTCTCATAGTCTGCAAAATGATAGAGAAGGTAATCTCTGAAGCCATCTTAACATCATGTGCAATCCTATAACCTGTTGACCGAGTGTCAACATGGTTTCATTCCTAGGCATTCCTGCACTACCCAACCATTTAATAGCCCAATTGTGCAACAGTTCTCATTCATGGGTAGTACTTACTAGGCGCCATCCAGTCAAACAAATATTGGCTTATTGAAAGGAACATTGGCATGTCAAAAGAAATGTTGATATGTTGAAAAATGTATCAGCTGTCAAAAAATATTGGCATGTTGAAAAATGATAAGCATATATTCAAAAAAGAAATTACATATCGAAAGTGAATAAAGATTTCAAATTTTTGAGGACCCCGCAAGAAATTATCATTCTCCTGTTTTGAAACATATTGGCGCTACAGCGACGCGCTGTGTGTTCCAAATTGTGGAAACTTATTCCAACATGTTGAAATCTCATTTCTGGTGTCCGAATATATTTTGAGCATATCGAGACTTGGACTCAGCTTGGATGACATTGATTCGCAATAACATGATATCAATATGAATATCGCGCCTGGTCTATCAGAGATAGACAAATGCAATGTGCATTCCGGATATCCTGGCAGCAATGAGCATACGTACGGCAGCAGCATGACGGTGCAGAAAAATGCCCATAGAAGAGAACCATTGCACGCTCTTCTGAGACAAAATCGGGACACAACTCGCAACAAAGTTTTGACAGTTTGCAGGCCACACATTCATTTTTGTTGTCGGTGTTATGTGAATATGCCTCGTTGAATAGAACGTTCAATCTTTAAACTCATGATACATTTCAACCATCGCACTCCAAAACATATCTGTTTGATAAAGCATACATATAGATCGGCACTTACCAAGTATGGAGATATGTGGCAGAAAGAACGTGCAAGAGATGCCACACAGTTTGCAGGCCACACAATAATTTTTGTTGTCAGTGTTATATAAATAGCCTCGTTGAATGGAACGTTTTCAACCATTTTACTCAAAAACATTCATCATCTGTATAATAATGCATACATATAGATCGGCACTCACCAAGCATGAAGATCTGTGGGATTTGGCAGGAAGAGCATGCGAGATGCCATGCGAATTCAGAGTGTGTAAATTCTTTCCTGTAATCTCCGGCACTCATCCCTGGTGTGGCAGTGTTCGTGCTCAGAATTTGTCCTTTGACAACTCTTCTTGCTGGTTCCACTCCTGAAAAGCATGGAAAAGATAAATTCTTGTGGCATAACTTCCTCATCTTTGTGACGATCTAGGCTTTGGATTCTCTCCAGGAGGTTTCTTCTTCTCCGATGCAGATGCAATTTCTTTCATGTTGTGAAGCACTAGGCTAGCATATAGTCATATACAGCAGATCAGCACTCGCGCATGCGCCGCAGTTTCATCAGCTAGCGGCAGTTTGAGTCTCTAATTGCACTGATCGAACAACCTCAATTTGTTGTTTCTCATGTCGTTACAATGACAATCTAGGCTTTGGATTCTCTCCAGGAGGTTTCTTCTTCGATTCAGATGCAATTTCTTCAATGTCACAGAGCGCTAGGCTAGCGTATAGTCATACACAGCAGATCTGCACTCACGCATGTCCTGCAGTTTCATCAGCTAGCGGCAGTTTGACCATCTGACAGCACTAATTGAACGACCTCGTTTCTCATGTCGTAACTTTTGGGCTTAACTGTAAGTAAGTTTGTGCTTAGCTCTACCACCTTCGCCAAGCTCCTTCTTGGTGGGATTAGTCGGCCTATCAATGTTTCTCTCCAGCTCATGGTTCGTTTCCTGGCCTCATCTTATTGTTGATGCATGAGGTTCATGGTTGACTGAGCAGTAGAAAACACTTCCTCCTTGATTTTGAGCTGTTGTTTCATCTTCACCAAAATATGTGGAACGAGTCCCAGTACATGACTCGCGCATTTCTGTTCAGGGAGCAAGCAAGGGCCTGTTCATTCCCTTTATCTCGTACGAACTTGAACACTAGGCAGAATCCCCGATTCACTGTATGTAAGTAGGGCTCCCATCTTCACCAAACTCCACCAGAGGTTTTCTTCCTACCAGACGGTATTGGGCAAATCCTTATTCCGATTCAGGATACGAAAGTACCAGTCATCTCCCAAAATGGGAACAAAATCTTCTGCATCTGCAACATGATACCAGCACTGGGGTTTACATTGACTGCATTCTTTGAAACGGTCGAAGGACTCCTTCTGTACCGGCAGTGGGATCTCTACTGAACTGTTCACTCTCGGATGTACATGTAATTTATCCTTAACAGCAGCAGCAAGCTGCAAGCAGAACGATTCAGTGACTTTTGGGGTATTGTGAATATACTGTTTCGGAATTGTCAGCACACCTCCGAGTGGCTTCCATTCTTCGTATTTGTTGTACCAGCCGATAAGGTGAACTAGACCTCAGCTCCGTCCACTATTTCCATCGGGAAAATGTTTTGATAATTACCATATTCATATAACAGCTTGAGCTTAGTTCACGCAAGATGTGTTCAAGAACTGTTCACGAAGGGATTTTCAGAATTGAAAAAGTGGGAACGGCCCAAGGAATAGGCTCATCAGTTCTCTCACCCCTAGGAAGGCTTGGTCCTTCTGATTATGGATAGTAGAGCAAAAATTGATTGCCATGAGATGTGAGACTCTTTTTTCCTTCGGCCACTTTGGTCATTTGAGTAATTGGGAGGCCACAAAATGGCATGCACATTGATATTCAGTAACACATCATAGCCTACAATTATAGGCATCAATTCTGGGGGGACCCGTACCCCCCTACTTTGAGGGTGCTCCCATTGATTTACAATTTTCACACAGTAATTTCGTTGGCGGGGAGGTCATGTCCCCCGTACCATTGAACATGGATTTTACGCCTATGCCTACAATCCCCTACATGTTGGTTTCATCCGTCTGACATTACAAGTCTTCCCTCCAGGTCACTACTTTATTTATTTTATTCGTTTTTCACAAGAAGAATATACGATGTGAAGGAAGTCTCCCAGAAAGCATATGATAGCATAACGAAGAGGGTGACTACCTGGGAAGAAAAAGAATGAATGAAGCTAAAAAACATGACACATGCAGTGTAATCATTGAATGCATCAGGCAGGAGGTTATTCCATGCCCTATAGGCGACATCATGTTTGATAATATCTTCTAATTTCGATAAGTTGAGACAGGTATGTCTGACGTGTCTCTTGTAGAATTCGAGAAAAAGCCATTCTTGAGCACAGATACAGTGATTATTGGCATATTGGTCAATTCAATAAGTAAATTGTGGCTCATGTGCAGGGAACTTGTGAAGAACAATTTTATCATGCCACAAACATTCCCATGGCTTTGGCTGAACTGTTTGTTACTGTATAACAATCATTCAGGTGATCAATTACCTGGATTAGTTGTCTGTCCACTTGTGAAAAGCATCATGTCGATGTCCACAGGTTGTTGACCAAAGGCAGTGCTAGCGGGGGGCCAGGAACCCCGCCAGGGGGAAAATTGAGAAAGCCAGGCAGGAAGCACAAAAAAGCGTCAAAGGGATTCTGGTGTCACCAGATGTCCAAGTATAGGATACTTAGTCAGATCAAGCTGCAATTTGGTGTGTAGCTTCCTTGAGTTGTGAGGAACTTGTGTTGGGTGGACTTTTCTGGTAAACAACTCTTGATATGTATGTTCATTATACATGATTCATGATCCTGTTGTTTTTGACACTAGGTCAATGACCACAAGTCGAGTAATCACTGAGCCTCTGGGGTTCCTGATTAAATGCTACCTTCCGTCTCTCTGATGATGCTGCATTTACACCATTGACAGCCCCATTTCAGGCGACCGTGACCATAACGGCATAGAGGTGACACACCCCAGAGGGTAGAGATAGGCAATTGTGACAAGACCTGATTACCTTGGATGCTGTGCCAGATTATTGAACTGTCAACAAATTTGCTACAGCAGTCACACAGGCCATAGTAGAACAGGGAAAACACAACAAAACGTGATAGCGTGTAATAGGCCTTAACAAAACTTAGAGGCGTTCCGCGGTGGGACGGGACGAGTCTGTGGGAATAATCCTCAGGTAGTTCTGGAAGGTGTCAACATCCTTGGTGCGGAGCTCTCTTGTGATAATGCCGAGTAGTGGCCAAGTTGCTGCCTTTTGTCTTCCGACAAGCATGCACGAACCCATGTTAACCTTTGTGAAAGCTACCTGGTGCACAAGTTTCATTCTTCGACAGCCTTCTCGCAACTTTAAAAACCTGGCCAGAACTCGTCAGAAAATGATCAGAGCGTGAGAAATGTGAGGGACCCCGTCTGAATGTGATAGGCTGTAAGAGGAACACAGTGACATCCATTGTGGAACGCGTGCTAAAACGTAGTGCACCTGTGAGTATCCAGGCAGCACCGTTTTCCCCTATGCCGCAGCCCAACACAGATAGCCTACTGCGATAGATTTTAGCAAAACCTAACATGACCTAAATCTGGGGATGGAAATTGAGCGAACCCCCCCTCC
>JAODTT010001138.1:0-10912 GCA_025400115.1 Pentamera pediparva
AGTTCTAATATACCGTGTAAACTATTCTTCATCGTGACGTCATGCAAACGACGCCGTCGCTTTTTCGCCGGCTGTTGCGAGATGATAGTGCTTCTTTGAACATCAACCGAACCTGTATGCTATTGAAATACGTTTGCATTTCTGTGTGGTCGGCACAATAACAGTACGCAACATTCATCCAATTATATTTCATTCAGTTGGATTTTTCCGTTATATGTGTGACTTCTGTAACATAAACATACAGAAAAATGTGATTCGAAATTGTTTTGCACATAAAGCTCGGTTCAGGGCGGGTCATATTTTCGTATAACAACACAAATGGTCAAGCAATAACGAGGCCAAGAGTGGCAAAACACTGAACATTATATTTTGATTAACGTTATTGGATAAACTGGTATTTACAAACTTGTATCGTAAACCTAAAGTTTTATTTTTCGGAAAGTCAGGGAATCTTCACCCCTTTACTCCACCCCAAAACTGTATAAATCGGAGAATTCCGTCCAAAAAGTGCTGACAATCTTTGTTTAATGCAGATGCTAGTGTTGCGTTTGGCATCGCGAAATGATTAACACTGAAACAAGTGTCTATCTGTGATTATGTTTCTAATTATATGATTACCAGCCAGTTTTGAAGAATATTTGAATTCCAAAATTGCAAGTGAACGATTTTAAATAGGTGCAGGCTTTTCAAATTCACGAAAAGTCCACACCTTTTGAATTTATGAGTTTGTCATCTCTATTTCCATCATTCTATTATTTTCTAGCTGAGCTGATGGACAGGGTCGATCCCATGCTGAAACCGAAGGAGATTGGCCATGACAAGGTGGCCTTACAAGAGGAGCTGGGTAAGGGACAGTTTGGTATCGTGTACAAGGGGCTCATCTATGACCTCAATGGCGACCAAGAGTACGTCGAGGCTGCCGTGAAAACAACAAAAGGTCAGTGGATTGTGCTAGTCCTTCTATAACGCTCTTCTCATTGTACCTAGAGAATTTCTGATATCTTCTGATATTTCCGAAATTAGGCAAAAAATATGGTAGTAATGTCTGAAATGTGCAACCTATCACATCGGGCTATTTTCTCTTATCCAGGACAGGAGTCCTGCAGAACGTAGGGAAAGGCAATGAATAGCCAACCAAACATATCGGGGATATTCTATTTTATACCTCAGTGGATACGTCATTATCCTTACGCACGTTGACGACGAAAAGTCGTATACTTCCTTACAGGCTGCTAGTATACACTGACAGAGTTTCAATACTTCGCAGAGTTAAGTTCTCTAACTGGCTATATTTCAATGAACGCAAACATTCGCAGGTCAACATTTTATTAATCGGGCAAAACTACCGATAAAAGTGAGCCACCAATGGACGGTTGATGGTGACAGTGTTGCTTTGAGGATAACAGCTGACCCGAGCCTCTTTGTCCCTTTTTCCTGCAAAATGGAACGAATCATTTCATCTGTTCAGGAACCAAACCATTATGTAATATTCATCCTGTGGATTGAAGGCGGGTGAATGAAACCCCTTCAAGCAAGGCACAATGAAAAACTGGAATCCAACAAAGTAGGGCCAAACGATAAAATGGTAAACAATAGTGTCGGTGTAGAACTTTCCCACTTTGTTACACCCATGATATATTATTACTGGATACCATATGTGAGTGGAATTGCTTGTAACAGAGTTATTAACTGTGAGACCATTAATGTCACTGGAACCAACCCGAGGAAATCATATTGCTATACACTACATGTAGCCCAGATCAGAGGACACTCTCATGCAACTAAGAAAACAGATTTTGGTCCACGTCATCAATCGGCTAGGAAAAAGCACCTCTTTTCCTTTTTCCAGATGGGGCTTTCAACGACGTTAAGGAAGATCTGCTGGACGAGATGAAATTGATGATACAACTCGGAAAACATCCAAACATAATGTCATTGTTATCCTGTTGTACGCAGAGAGAACCATATTACCTGATTACCGAATACATGCAGTATGGGGACTTACTCAACTTCTTGCGCAGGTGTAGAGAGGTAAGGTAGTCAACATCAGTTTGTACGTAACATCAGTTAGTACGTAACATCAGTTATTATGTAACATCAGTTATTACGTAACATCAGTTAGTACGTAACATCAGTTATTACGTAGACTTTACAACAGCTGCCGTGATTGGCTGTTTGCATTGAATAAAATCGATTGTATTCATTGCTAGGATTAGGGATCAGAATAGGTTTTCAACTAATGCAGCAAATCCTTGTAGAAATCTGCGTATTGACCCAGACAACATATTAAGCATATGCCCTCGGTAAGGACCCTGCACATGGTGGGCGATCCCAGTGTCGGGTAGGACAAGCTGTCGTGTTAGTGGTGTAGTGATGTTTGTGGACTTCCATGCAGAGGGCATAATGTGCAGCATGTATCACAGTCCATCCTGCAGTCCCCATGGCAAGCAAGCTACCGACTTCAAGCAGCCAAGTCGAGGACTCCAATCGAAGCCAATCATCTAATTGAGTCAAATGCTAGGTCATTTGATGAATCCTATGACATATGCCTGTTTCTTGTAAGTTATCTGCCAAGTTAAGACGAGTAGTTGATTAACGACGCAATATCACAAACCCGAGTGGAAGTTTTATGTAAATGATAGGTATACTTGTGTTTTTGCTTCAACATTGAACCTGTATAACTAGTTGGGCCCATGTAGTCATGTCGTACGGGATGTGTTTGTGTGTATGCAACGCTTTTGCTTGTAGTCACGGTAACTCAATCCCACCTGGATGGACGAAGCTCAAACTAGGCATGTGGGCTCCCCATAATGTGTACACGATTGATATCGTTTAGGGGTCAGGTCAAAGGTAATCATAGGTCACTAGCGGCAGCAGTCGAAGACTGCCAACATTGTTAACATGATATGTCTAGAAGGATTGGAACAAGTTGGAATTTTGTGTTGCTATCTTATAGGGAGCGAAAAACTATGCTTCTTGGTGAATACCGGATCATTTTTGGTAAAGATGGGAAAGTCGTGAAAATTGGTTCGGAGGTCATCTGAGGTCAACAGAGGTAAAAATGTTAAAGCCGTTACAAACACAAGAATGCTTGACTTGAGCAAGCTTTAAATTATGTGTGTATTACTCTCATGAGGTATACATAAGACGAATACCTGGTTCAATGGAGTTTAAATTTACTCTGTTGTTTTTACATATTTCGGCGATTAATATTGTAATTACGATAAATTGACTGGACAGGGTTACAGGAATGGAATACCTACGTGTTGTGCACGTTCCCCTAACTGTTAATCTTATCGTTTTGAGTCAAGGTTATATAGCCTATATATATTATCAACTGAGGTTTATGTCAAATTAGTCAAGGTCTCACGTAGCCTTTTTGCTTTCTTGTTCTAAATCCACTGTGTTCGTGTTCATGTTCATTACATATCAGCAGTCATCCAACTTCATATTATATAGTAATGATGTCGTCTGCAGTCAAACGCTATATTCCTCCACCGAGTTGTGCTCACCATGTGTTTTTCAATCCCTGCAGGAGTCCTATGGCCTCAAAGATAACATTTATAATATCGGTGAGATGGAGCAGTTGGCCATGGCTCACCAGATAGCTAAGGGAATGGTACGTACCGCCCATATAATCACTGGAAATATCATATGATTATATTATAATAACTTTTCAAATTTCATGCCTGATTTAGAGCATCCTGATCATAATTGCTTGATTTTTTACGGATCAAACTGAATCGGTATCTTAGGCGGATTAGCTCAGTCGGTAGAGCTCCAGTCTCACAACCATTAAATTGCCAGTTTGAATCCCATTTAAAGCCAGATGGGAGTTTCCGCAGTGTTCCTAGACAAGGCATGTCTCCACGATTGTCTCACGCTACCCACGTGTATACATAACAGAGGTAGACGCCGCTGAGTTGGCTGCCATGGGTGTAGTTAGTCGTGTGCGAACATGCATCGAGGGTGGTGCATGGAAGGTCCCCATCAGGTCACCAATGAACAGGGGATTGAGTCGTTGCTCGTGTGAGGAGGCGTCGCCTCGACACAATAATATACATATCAATCTCAATCTTACTCAACCCCAAACTGAACGTCGGAAATTTTGATTCTGCCCCAATCAAATAACCTGAATTAACACATGCTCCAGCCGTCATGGATCCTAGGCTGTGGATACTTTTTCGACAACTGTTGTATACAAAACTGTATGGTGGGATTATGTAATTCCAAGGTCTTTCTCTACCTTGTGTTATTGATTCTCAAAGCATTAGAATAATAATGATGACCTTGTCGCTTGTGAAGCCAGAGACAATATGATGGCTTGGTCACCTATACTTTGAATTATATATTTACTTACAATCATTGAATGCTGGAATGGGTTCGTCCACCAACAAAACTCATGTGGTAATCTGTCCATTCTTCCTGAGTCCTCATGAACGTATATCCTCCTAATTAACGAATTCCAGTCCGTTCTATGTTATCATAAAACCAGACTGTTGACGAATGTAGCGGTTCCCCGAGGGTGATGTTCCATCCACGATCCCCTCTAGACAAAATGACAGCGTTACATGGTAGGGAAGGCTCAATTACCGTTTTCCCCTTCAGGCCTACGTTCAAGACGAGCGTTTCTACCATGGCGACCTAGCTGCGCGGAATGTTCTGGTAGGCCGAGGACTGACGCTGAAGATATCAGACTTCGGATTGGCTGATGACATCTACTCGAGAGGGTACAAGCGAAGGGAGCAGGAACAAAAGATCCCGATTAAGTGGTGCAGCTTGGAGGCTATACTAAACGGGATATGCTCGTCTGAAGGAGATATGTAAGTAGTTGGTTCCCCGTGGCCGTGTAGGAGGTACATAAGGACGTGTAGTTACCGATCACCCGGCACTTCAATGACAACTTAAAAGCAATAGTGAACGGAATATGACGGGAATATGTACGCATTGGTCCCCCACCTTCGCCAGGTTCGGGCGAGAGTCGCAAAATAATAATAATATAAATATACTGCATTTGTATACTACCCCCGATCATTAGTGACTTGTCAATCCCGTACTATTTCGTACGCAACTCGTGCTGAACAATCTTGACACACGCTTCCCGTGTCACAACATCGTGCCCCTCGGGGAACATCCCAGTAGGGCAGCCACATACGGCGTACGCTACTAATTACAAGTCACCTCACAGGGTTCCCAATAACGCCTGGGTGAGATGTTTGAGTCCTAGACCCCCGAGAGCAGGAACAGAAGATCCCGATTGAGTGATATAACTTGGGAGGAACGTGAATCTTCATCTGTAAGCGTTCATTGGGTCACAGATGAGCTAGGATAGACGTGTGAGTACCGATTACTCATCGGACCTCCAAGGTATAGGACATGAAATATATAACAGTCTGACAGTGGGGGATGAGGTGGCATAGCGGTGGGTTGGAACTTCTCAATCTCCCTTGCTCCACCCCACCCAGGCAATAAGTGGGGACACGTGAGAAAACGGAGTACATCCTGCGTCCATAATGGTTGCAGCTACGGGACTGTCGGGAGCGTGTCTGTTCCTCATTATCTGGGTATATGTCTGTCAATCGCTTTGAGGCCGTTGTGAAGTAGTAGGAAAGCGCTATATAACAGCCGGATACTGTTGTATTATCGTTAGTTTTGCAAAATATTGTTTTTCATTATAGTGTCTTACATGTGAGAAATATTCCGAGCAAAGGATATATTTGGCACCTTCACAGACAGTCTTCATATTTTCATTCCAGTATGAACGAGAATGTTGCCATTGTCATTTTAACCCTTCATTCTTCTAGTTGGTCCTATGGCGTGGTTCTATATGAGATTTTCACGTTAGGAGGAACTCCCTACCCTGGCGTGGCCGGGCGGTTTCTGGTCGCGCAGTTGAAGGAGGGATACAGGATGGATCACCCCGAAGGATGTCCCGATGAAATGTAAGTGTGTGACAGATCAGTTCCAAACTGATTATGGGACAAGCACATGTAAAAGTGATTTGATTTCTAAATGGCATTCAGCGATCTATCATTATCATTGATATTTACTACATGTACAGGGTCTCAGTTATGAACAATTATGTGTTAATAACTCAATATGTGACCTTCGTTGACCTCTCCTGACAATCGAGTGACCTGATGATTTCTATATGTGCCAAGTATTAATTGAATACAGTTACTTTGAGGATTTTCACCATGCAATACTATGTACCCGGTTCCATTATAGGATACAACACTGCTTACTGCCGTAGTAATTTGACCTTAAACGACCACCAATGACCTGAAAATTACCGCCTTCACTGCCTGATGTTTCACTGCCCGATACAGCGATGTATCGTAATTTGACTTTTAATGGCCGCTGATGACAATGAGATGCCCCAAAGTATTTTCGCCACTTCACTCTATGTACCGGTACCAACCAACCTCGATGTTTCTCCATCAATGTTGGAAATTTAGCGTGAAATATGCATATTGTCGGCTGATGATCCGCAATGACTTTCAATATCTTTGCCATGTGATGTTTAGTATATGTATCAAATTTCGAGGTAAATCCGTCAACTTTGGGTTATAATGCAAATTAGCCTGTTAGCATAGGTTGAGTAAATGTACCAATGTTCATGTGAATCCGTTGATATGATATTGAGATATTAGCATAAATATGCAGCATACACCATGCTCAAATTGCATTCCAGCAACGGACTTGCTCACTTACTGGTTCTGCGTCCAAAGTTTCAACCCAATATTATGAAACGTTCGAAAATATTACAGACTGAACATATGAATGTACAAAGAGACATTGTGACTGTTTGAGCTGCTTACCCACAACTAATAACAGGTATGTCAATGTTGTTCGAACGAAATACAAACTTACACAGTTTGAGACATCTGCGAGGTTATTTTGACCAGTGTTGTCCGAAGAATATGACTTTGGCATATATATTTAGTTTTGTGCTCATATTTAGTACACTTATAGGTACTTCCTTCTTCAGATACAAGATAATGCTTCAGTGTTGGCAGGAGGAGGCGGAGACACGCCCACGGTTCCGGGAGATAAGTGATGAAGTAGACGCCATGTTGGTTGAGAGATCGGATTATCTCAGCTTTGATGTGGAAGATGACGTAAGTGTAAGGAAACTCGTTTTCCGGTTTTCCGGTGGTACCTATATTCGTTTTCTTCTGAATGAAACAATATTCTACTTACCAACTATGTTACAGCTAGGTGGGGGTACCTTATAGACCGATATATAGTGTACATTAGGAAATCCTCAGCCCGAATTTCAGTCGATGCATTTGTAGAAATGAGCTATTGCCCAGAGAGCAGAAGAGGATGGGCGAAAGCATGTCTGGTAAAGGTCAAAGCAAAACATATAGTTTGGAAAACTCTGTAGCAAACGGATTGAAGATGAAATCTGGACTGAAAACAACATTGATCGAATGGTATGGAAGAGCACATTCAGTAACTTTCTGTGAATGGAGGATTCCGCCTTTTTCATATCGAGGCGCAAATTTGCTGCATTCACTGTTTTGTGCAGAGGAGAATCGGAATACTTGATTTCAATGTTACCGGTTCAGAAAGCCATTCGAGGCTCATCAAGGAGCCCCAGCCATTTTTGATCATGGATGAGCATCGGCGATAACTCGCCTTCTCTTTTCGAGTAGTGCCCAGATGATATCGAGACATGGTTGTATCGAACTCGGAACTTCTGCATGCAAAGCGTCACTGACACCGCTCTATCACTCTGTTGCTCAATTATAACTCAGCATGCTATCATCTCATAACAATAATAATATCCTTTCTTCGTATGTGCCAGGCTAAAGAATCCGGTACATAGTTCTTGACCAATGACACGCATGGTACACGTGTTGCAGTGGGTAGTGTTCTTCATTTTCCAGTTTAGGAATCGCGGAACAGACCCGAGGTATGAATTGCAAACGAAGATATGAAGTAGAATGGTAAACATAGTACCATCGCAACATGAAAACTTTACTTCTTGGTTGCTTTTATTGCGCCATAAATTTCAAGATCAACGAGACCCCATTATAAATTTACCAAATCGCTTGGCGACTTCTAAAAATGCATTCGATTCTATGACACAATGTGATCTTACTGGGTTACTTGTCATCTTGTTCAAGTTCGTACGTTTTGTTGATAATTCGCATAGTTTTGATCATTGACCACTCTCTTAACAGGACGAGAACGGGTCCACCAGACCATTGTCAATCCCTAACATATACGTGAAGGCGCCCGGAATGCCCCCGGATAAACGGCCAGAGTCGTTTGCCCCCATCATTGAGGAGGAGAACGATGTTGGTGTCGACGAACTTCAAGAAATCATCAAAAACGACAAAGATTCGAACGACAACGAGATTGTATGATGATGACCGATGGGTTATTCCTCGTCCATCATCTCTGATGGTATGGGGTGTCTCAAGATACATTTGGTGGTATGGTCTAATGGTGGGTAAATCACTGTTCCTCGATAAAGTGAACGGTGAGGAGTAAGTCTCACAAGGGGTAAAATGATTGGCGAACACTCCAAGGGGTTTGACCGGTATTGACGCGCCTAACATTTTAGAGGACAATTACAAGAGCTGGAGTGAACGCAGTCAAAACTGCCAGTGTTCAAGTTTATCGAGCTGGGTCATACCAACATATTTAATTGTGGGTCCCATCTGTTGTTGTGCCGAGCGCACCGCAATCGCAACGGAGTAGCAACTCCATAACTTTGTTTGTTTTGTTCATTTGTGCTCTATGTTCAAGGCAATACAAGAGAAAAGTACAAATTCAAAACCCCCACGAGAAGGGGTCCTACATACAACATTGTACTAACGAATATCAAATCATAAAGGAACTGTCACGAAGCAAAATAAAAACTTCCCTCTCGCACCTGACACACACAGCAACCCGCATATTGATTGATGCCGCTGTGTGTGTTCAATAGCTTACAGCGTTTTGTTTAGACAAACCCAGAAGCACGAAGTAGCATGAAGGGAGTGTGGGTGGTGGTTTGATTCTCTATCTGATCAAGGTTGCGCTATGATGAGCATAAAGCCTACCACGCAGATGTCGCACCCGAAATGATTTACTATCTGAACTAAGTGGTGGCACTGTAAGAGGCATATAGCCGACCAAACAAATGATGGAATGTTTCCCCCTGAAGAGAGTAAGATTATTGAAATGTCATTTTATCCCGATTCTCGTGAATATTTGGCCTATCTGAAATGTTTCAGTTTCGTTCCCTGACAACACACTTATATCGTGACGTACACATATCTAGTACTGCCACTAGATGTAAAACTCAAATCCGGCAAGGAATGACAACGCAGTCTTGCGTTCTTGTTAACAACTAGAACGAGCGTTTCAAGGAACAGTATTCCTCTGACACGCCTCTTCCCGTGTATTTACCATAAGGTCATATACGATAGGTCGGATACATTGTTATTCATGCCATCAATAATAATCAAAATAAGAATTATTGTTATAGTAACGGTGTGACAGTTGCGCGATTCAAGGAGCAAGTCATCATGATGGTACAATGAATTGAATAATTCACTTCATTGACATATAGAATGACTTATAGACCTTTTACGACAGACGGAAAACACTTCAGGTAATTTCTATCGAACAAGCGGTTGAAGGACGAACAGTATTTCTTTTTTTAGGCTCTACTCTCATGATTGTTAATTTACACAGATATGAGACAAATCACAAAAATTATTATCACTACCGAGATATCATACGTAGCCATAATCAGTACTTGAACTGTTTAGGGTGGAGCGAGTTGTACATTAAAAAACACCTGTGTTATTTCTTCGTTAATTTAAGCACGG
Organism: Pentamera pediparva; assembly: GCA_025400115.1. NCBI lineage: Eukaryota > Metazoa > Echinodermata > Holothuroidea > Dendrochirotida > Phyllophoridae > Pentamera > Pentamera pediparva. The sequence continues at coordinate 9,834 of JAODTT010001138.1, forward strand.
AAGAGTCACCCCCGACGCGCAGTGGCGTCGCGAGACGTTTCATCATGGGTGGAACTGTGGGCGCAAACGTCGAGAAGGGGGAACCAGTAGACTATATATGCGGAGCGCCACCATAGGGTGGCGCGTAGCGCACACGATTTTTTTCGTTTGACAGACCCCCCAGATTGCAGGAAACGGCACTTCACATGCCTTATGGGACAGTACGCAGCATACCAACAATTTATGATAAGTGTTTATTTTAGGGAAAGTTCTCACAAAACTGATCGCTTTATGGATCAGGGTTTCCGCGTTGGGTGCTGTGGCATTCTAAAATACGATGCGAGTGGGGCTACGGTCATGAAAGGAGCAATGGGAATGGCAACAATCACTATGGTCGCGCGAAGCGCAAGATTTCGCAGGATGCAATTCGACCATCTATCGACATTGCACTGACCCCTCACTGACCTATTACTTAGATGGGCCTAAGTTTTTTGTTCAAAGATTACAACCCCAGGTCTATCTTCTTTGCAGAGAACAGGCGTATGAGACACTTCCGATTGAGGCCAGACATGCTTTCGCTCGAATCCCCAACAGATGGCCAAATGAATGCAACCCAGAAGCGAACCACAACTGCGCGCGAAGCGCGCTTGGAAATTCTACAGTTTTGGGCACTCCATCGGAAATTCAGGAAGCACCAAACTCTCAACAAGTGGTCGCACCCATCAATTTATCGCTGAATACTCCATTTCAAATTTGACCAGTAGGCCTATGCCTGAAAATTCACAGGTCCCGCCAGGTGGTAGACTTACCTCCGTCGCCCCAACCCCCTCCTCTCCAAGGAAGCGATTTTTTTGTCTTGTTTCCGTTTGACTAACTGGTCCCCTAGCAGGAAATCGACAACGCCCTATGAGGAAGCAAGCAACACACTAAGCTGGCAGAACCAATCTCATGCAAACGATAGGGATTGAAGGAGAAATCTTCCCAGAGTCAAATTTGGGGCATTCTTTGTCACACAACATTATATGTCTGCACAAGAAACATCATATGTCTGAACACCACCGGTAGATGAAAAATACCCGCGCGCGTAGCGCGCACAAATT
>JAODTT010001249.1:0-10908 GCA_025400115.1 Pentamera pediparva
ATATAAGCGTTCCCATCTGAGCGACGCCCAGTGCCTGAATTATATCAGCCAGACTGCTCATTTTTTACAGTACGTGCCAAGACAATCCTGGCAATAAATACCTGGGACAAACCCAGTATATACTGATCTTGTCCCACCATTTTTTGCCAGGATTGTAGGTAAACCAACAGAGGAATTCGGAGCATAAAACTTATCTCGTTCAGCGCAAACAAACCACTGTTTCCTTAGGCAAGTCTCTCTCCATTGCCTCCACTAATCAGGTGCTAATCAGGGGTCTGTGCGGGAGTGAAGTAGAACCTACCACTCACTCGCTACGATTCTCAGTGTGTGTCCATTCCTGTGTTCAGAGTAATATCCATATTATGATAAAGAGGTGATCGTTAGCTTAACACTATTCGATACTTACACCTCGTAATCGTCATGTTAAATATTCACTTCACTCAGGTTGTGTCTGAGGAATCACAGTGAAGTCGCAGGCAATCATAGCATAGTCACAATCTCTATTTCCATTTTGTTGTTCTTGCAGGATCCCTGCCCTGATAAACGTTGGCATAACCACCAATAAATTTGTTGATGTCGCTCAGCCACAGGGTGAGACCAACTCTCTGAAGAGTTACTTTTCCACTCAGAGCGCAGGCAGCGCAAAGACCATGTCTCCAGGTAGTATCAGCCCAAAGCTGACTCTAGCCAGCACCTCGAAGCACCGATTGGAGAGCTACTTCAATAAGAAGGGTACCTCAGATATGGCTCCTGTGTCTGAGAAAGGACTGGAATGTAGAATGGACTCTACAGAACCCACAGATGACAGTAGTGGTGAATCACCAGATGGTGCAAGTCATTCAGAGGATCAACTGAGTCGTCCTCGAAAGGAATCTACTGAAGTTGGTTCCTCCTCCAATGGTAGACGAGTGGAGTGCTCATTGCCTGGTGTGTCTTCATCCACTGCATCAGAGGGTGGTGCTGAGAATGTTATAGGAGATAGGGAAGCTTGTAGCCCAAGAACAAACTGTGATTTAATAACCAATGCCAAGGAACATAGTCAGCTGAATGGGGAGCTAAGATTGGGCGATGGCACTGATGACCCGAAGGATGTGATCGAAGAGAAGCCTCATCCTTCAAGAGAGGGATTCTTCAGGTCAAAGGAGACCTGTAGCCACAAAACAACAGATAGATCAGATCATGCAAAGACTACACAAATCGCCAAATCTAACGGAGATGAGGATAACCAAGATGACCAGGTTGGAGCCAACCCATCTTCCGATGAAACTGAAGACAATGTGTCCTTCTTCCAAAGTGACTCGGATAAAGAAAATGTGTCTGGTACCCAAGGAAGGCATGGGAGTGATGCCCTAGACCAGCTGGGTCAGGATAGCTCTGATTGTGTTGTGTGTGACCAGTGTCAGAGGCAGGTTTCTGCCTGGGATCTGCCAGAACATCTTGATTTTCACGTCGCTCAGAGTCTCCAAGAGAGTGAGAATGGATTACCACGGTCGTCGCAGTTGTCTGATAAGGGCTCGAACGCTGGAGGTGATTTCGGGAGAGGGAAGAGGAAATCCTCTCCACATGGATCGGTGTCAAAGAAAATGAAATCAGATTCCAGCAACAAGACACTACTCTCCTTCTTCGTTCAGAAGTGACACTTCCTGTGACAGTAACGATGACCGGCTATTGATAGTCCTCATGAAAGATAAAAAAACAGTATTGTACAATTGTATGGATAATGTGTGCAATTTCATAATCATGCAAAGAAAATTAGATGTCAATATTATTATTATTAGCCAGTTCTTATACCGCGCCTTATCACTGCCTCAACATCGGTATCAAAGCTGTCTGAGCCTTAAGCCAGTTCATGATGATATGATAATGAAATGATGTCAAAAGTCACTCGGGTACACTGAGGGTCTCACAGGGACACACACTGCACCGTATTCAGTAACTAGCAATGAATGGCACTTTGAGGATAAGCCATAAAAAAAGTGCTATGATGTAATTCAAATCTGTAACTGAACAATGTGGGGTTCTGAGCATATGTGCCTTTGCAACCATCAATGGGCTTATTATGGCTATGCAGCCGAGACCAGGGTTAGCGCTGGCTCTGAATTTTCGGGGTCCAATCATGTGATTTCAGCGCCTAAATCGACGGAGAGCTGTCATTTCATGGGGAAAATTGTCAAATTTTGCTCCTTTTTGGAGGTCCAATATGGGGGTCCAAACCCTCAGGAAAAGTGTCCATGGCTCCAAGTAACGCTGACCCTGGCCGAGACATCAGTGAGGGGGATCAAAGCTTTTTTTCTAAGATTGTTAAAGTCAGATGATGGCCTCATAATAAATAATGTACAATTGCCCTGTAATAACTGTAATATAAGGCAGGCTGCACCACAATTTGTATTGTTATCGTTGCCAAGGAACTGCTAGTTCCAACACCGTTTCGTGCGATTGAATGAAATATTTATCTTGATAGAAAATAAATCATTGACTGGTTAGCACAATTTGAATGTTATTCGGCAACACATGAAAATGACAAATAAATTTATTAGGCAAATTTGCCCTTTATCTCAGATTCAGTGCTGATTAGGGTTGCACGGTATACTGGTACTTGCACTAGTACCAGTTTTCGCGGAACTGGTACTTGAAAACCAATCGCCGATGCGCTACTCACTACTACCGGTACCGGCAAAAAATACCAGTGCTGGATAAAAAAAACGATGCTGGGGAAATTTAGGACCTTATCGCTGTCAGTGAATGTTGCAAACAATGTTGTAAATGCTTGTTCAATTTTTCATTAAACAATATCACCGATCGGCTGTCCGATCCATTGTAATAATCACTGCCCAGCACTCATTCATAAATACATCTTCGATCCCGCCGCACCCAGCGGCACTATTACAATGTACCTCGACACAGACATACATATGTCGTAGATTCGACAGTAACACTAACAATGTTGAAACTGCATGCACGGCCACGTGTATCCCTGCTCGTAACCAGCTCGTTGATGTAACTCCTTCCCATGTATGTATCAATTCAGCAGCACTGGAGTGTTTGTAAGAAAATTGTGTGATTTACTGTGTGATTCTCTATTGACTTACTTCGATGCAGAAAGAATATATCACAAAGCTCACTTGAGTGCTACCTAGCTGTACACCGACAATATGCTAGTATGCATGCTCAGCTGTAGTATATATACCACCTGTGGTGCTGCTGAACTAGGTTTCGCGCAAGTTTGACAAGCAAGTTGCGCTGAATCAAGGCAATTATTTTTGGGCTCAACTTGATCATGGCCATCGGTGGTACTGGTGCAAAATCATTCTGGTACCGCGCAACCCCATCCGATTCTGAACAGTTTATGTGTACTGTAAATTCTTGATGAACTGTATCTTCTTTGTTGTAATCGGTACAGAAAACAAGAACTTCAGAAGTGGCTTGTCTCTAAAAATAGGCAGCGCTGGGGAGCACCCAACGTAGAAAATAGCAGGTGCTGGGAAGCACCTTATGTGAAAAATTGGGGCGATCCATACTTTGTGTTCATTCTGCTTCAGAGCAGGCAGCAATCTCTCCAGTACCAGTAGCTTGCCGCAGCTCGTGACGAAATCCTTGTCGATACGGTACTAGTGACCTGTTCTAGGGGGTTCGACATTGGCCGTTGACTGAGACCGTTGTTGGGGGTAATCCTTACTTTGTGTTCATTCTGCTTTAGAGCAGGCAGCAATTGCCCAAGTACCAGTAGCTTCCCACAGCTTGTGACAAGATCCTTGTCGATGCAGTACTACTGAGTGGCCGGGACTGAGGGGTACAACATTAGTCGTTAGTTGTGACCATGGTTGGGGGCAATCCTCACCTTGTGTTTATTCTTCTTCAGAGCAGGCAGCAGTCGTTCGAGTACCAGCAGCTTGCCACAGCTTGTGACGAGATCCTCGTCGATACGGTACTCCTGAGTGACTGGGTCCAGGGGGTACGACAGGAGGTAGGGGTGGTTGCAGCACTTGCGGAGCTGCATCACAATGTTCAGGAGACGGATGTTGTTCTCGCACTTCTTCACGCCATTACCCTTGGGCCTGACGGCACTGCAAGAGAGAGAGAAATTTTGCTACAGGAACATGTCAAGCCTGGGTTAAATAAGTTTGTACAGGCTCCCGACAATCCCAACAATCCTCACCAAGAATTTTGAGACAACAGTCCCATGGCTCAACCAGTGCTAAATTTGCTACGTTGGAACCCCCACACCCCCATTCAATGTTGCGTCCAAAAACGTGTTGCCGGATACCAGCATTGAATGGGGTAGCGGTGTTTCCCATCTATTTTGGGGGAGGATTACTGGTCCTAACACTGCTTGGTTAGATCTGGATTGATTAGGTTTTTGATGAAGGCATTCGTCTCCTGATATGTTCATTCAACAGTTGCCAGTGCCTGGTCCTAAAGGTGGGGGGGGGAGTATGTGCTGTGGTTGTCGGACTTCGGGTAGTGATACTCAGATGAACCAGGAAGTCAGGAGGCTCAGTGATTCCTTGACTGCCCTGATAGATGTCCATTGACTTCACATGACATTTGACCTGACCCCCAAACGATAGGGTTCACTTATTCATTATGGGGAGCCCACAAACCAACTATGACATGGATCCATCCAGGTGGGGTTGAGTTATTGTGTGTGTAACAAGCCAAAATTAGCCAAAAACAATCAACTTTTCCAAATTCAATTTTCCACAAAAATGCCCCCTGATGATCTACACCAAAACAATAGGGTAATTGTCAGTTTGAAACATTTGCAGGATTTCATGTCAAATTGCAATTTGCAAAATCATTGACAGGCGACTCAACTCATGAACACTCAAAGTGTACAATTGGTCAACTGACCATCAAATAAGAAGAACCTGCTTGACAATTTAAATAAAACTGCCAAAACTGGACTTTGGACACTGGAATTCTTGAACACCTTGCATGTACCATTGGTCATTGATAGGCTGATAGCCCTGATCAACTTTCATGATCACCCAATCTATTTCACAGGAGAAGAAGCAGCTTTGACCATTCAGACAAAATGGCCTTAACAGTCACCCATTACCAGTTATTATTGCTCTCCACGAGAATCCAGATTTGTTCAAAAGGCGTTCCTCCCCATCAATCCTCACTTTGAGTGAATAGTGCTGCATTGAAACATGTTGGGAAGTTTGAAATCATGAGACTATCGTAATCGCCAAAATTATATTTTGTGGTGGAACACTAGAACCTGTAATTTGTTACTTTTAACTGTGTTGCAAAGTTGAGCATATAGAAATCCTCAAATATCATGAAAATTGCTATAAAATCAGCTAAATTCACAATTTGCACAATAATTTTTGCCTCTCTAACCTGTTGTGATTTTGGAAATTTTACGACCATTGCGAATTCTTGAGAAATGATGAGAAATCTTCAATTCCCCATGTGGTTCGTGACTTTTCACCTTGTTGCAAATTGTTCAAGATCAGTTAAGCATTGCAATCCTTGTATATTGTGAGAAATGTTAAGGAATAAGCAACAATCACAATATGCCTGAAAATAATGAGGGAATTCCCTTCCAAATTCCATGTTTTCTTTAATTTATACCTAATTTTGTGGAAAAACCTGTACTGCGTTACTGTTGACCTTGTTGCAAAGTTCAAAATCAGTCGAGCATTGCAATCCTTGAATATCATGAAGAATGATACGGTCTTTGATACAAACTTTCACGATAATCCAATCTATTCTGTAGAAATAGTAGCCATGCTTGACCATTCTAACAAAATAGCCAAATTGTACATCTAGATGACCTTTGACCACAGATTCCTGAACACCTCATATATACCATCCAATGATAATACTGACTGACTTTCTCGATAACACAAATCTAGTCTGTAGGAGTAATAGCTGCTTGACCAATCAAACAAATTTTGGAACTTTTTGGCATATTTTTCCTGAAATGGCCGAAATCGACCCCTAAATGACCCTTGACCTCAACTTCATTGACACCCCAATTGACCTTTCACTTGGTGATCGTTGTGTAGAAGTTCTATCAGGGAGACAGACTGGGGGAGCTGGAAAGCCTCCATGTTTTGTGTTTACCCACTGCCCAAGGAGATCGAGAAGCAACAAGTAATGTAAAGAATGCAGGAACAAGAAATTGATCCAAGATGATGGCTTATTACTGTTGCCGTTTTTCTGGGTCCGTGAACATCAAAATGTGATAAGACTGCTTTTCACCATCATGCAGTGCTACCCCCCAATCACCAATAGTCGGGAGTCTGGAATAAACCACGAAATCACCAGCCTCCTTGTGAGGGAGACTTCAACATCATAAGACACAATACAAAACACAGGTGACTGTGTGCCATAGAACCTTTCCTAACTTTCACCATCAGTGGCTATCTAAACATTATCTAGACATGCAGAGATGGGTGTACTTTCCCCAGATAACTCCCCACCTAGACATCAGCTTTGATGGCTTTCCAAACCAGAATACTTCACCTGAAATGATCATCTACACACAGAAGCATATCCAACATGCCCATGCCCTAGCTGTTACCTTTTGAGGCCCTCTGTGGCGAAAGCTTCGGCCCATTTCAGGACATCCTCTTCTGTCTCCTCATCGGTATCCTGTAGTTCCATTTTGGCGTAGTTCACCTTACCTCGGCTCTTCCTCAGGGGGCGCCCTGAGGGGCTGAGCTCGACAGGGGAAGGGGGCGGTTTCTCCTCTTTCTGGATATCAGAGAGATAAATTAATAGGAACAGGGTTCCCTTCCAAGAAAAAACAATTTCATGTTTTTTCCATGATCAAATTTCAAAATTCCAGGATGGGAACGTTCACTTATTTCCAGTCCAGACAGAGAAAAAGTTCAGAAAGAAGGTTATTACATTCTTCTGTATTTGGACATGAAATGAAACTTTTTCTCTCTGGCTAATCATATTCCATTATTTTCCCAGGATTTGAATAATTTTCCCTCAAATTCCATGTCTTCTCCATGATTTCAGGCATCTTCTTCTTCAGGTTTCCCAGGTGAGCTGGGAACCCTGTCGGAATAACTCAGTTTAGTCATTTAACAGCTGGAGAAGCCGGGTCTGCTCATTGATGAACACTAGGGACAGTTCACGTTTCTAGTTATGAACATTCCTAAAGGTCAGAGGTCAATGGTAGTGAAAACCAACATTTTTTTCAATTGCAGAGGATCACTTTGATTTACACAGATGGAAAAAGCGATTTCATAACCCCTACATCTTTGTGTCATCTACATCGATTGTCTGGCTCCGATGATGTCACATGGGAGAACAAATTGAATATCGCTGTTGAGTTTACACAGTAATTGCTCATTATATTTTATTCCCCCAGGAGTGAAAAGTGTAAGTCAATGCTGTACTCTGAAGTCGCTGAATGCTTGCATCTTTATATTCTCACAAATTCTGTGAATTGCCTTTCAAATCAGGTTCACCATTTTGGTGTGACAAAGTTTGGAAAATACCATTCACCATCCCACACTGCTTGGCAACGCCAAGTAAGTCCCCATCTGATGTTCTTAGTAAAAGTGCTCTTGGTCACAGATATAAGTTGCGACTTGCGAACCTCAAAATCTTGTTAAGATCGTTTCCAATTACAACAAAACCAATGACAACTTCCCCACAGTACACCTGTCAAAACAACAGAATCTCTAAAGCCCGGTTTTCAACCTGTGTACCCCTGTGGGTAGGCAGATGTGTCCTCTATTGGAACGAATTCTGGGGATCACATTTCGGGAACATTCATCCAGTGATAATACTGTTTGTATGTACTGCCAGATAAAATATTTACTATTACCACATACTAGTACAAGCACCATTTCCGCTGAAGTGCGAGGACTAGCGTTGGTAGGGTTGCGCTACATTGAGACCTAAGAAAAACATTGTTTGCAGATTTTGCAGGCCTGTCCTATTGTCAAACTTGGTCTTCGCCTTCCATTTTACATTTCCAGGCTTCGGCTCATGTTCACGAAAGCTCTGAAGAAATCCTGGTCATCTCCCAGAAAAATCCCTGTTTACAGCATGAACCCTTCAATGGAGTGAATGCACACTCACATTAGAAAATGCCACAGTGCTGAATATGCAAGGAAAGTGCAGATTTCAGCATACCTATATAGTTGAAGTGCTAACTGAAGCAGACAACATCTGTTCAGTCCGAGAAGCAGAAGGCACTGATTCAACAAAGGGCAGTGCTATACATTTGGTCCCAGGAGTGTAGCAACGATATGGATACACTTCCAATACCTAGCGTTGCTATCCTTGTATTGAGTGAGGAAGCATAGATATACATCGACTCTCAATTACAATGTAACGCTGTGCAAGGCTTTGCCAATATTTTCTTCATAGTACATAGCGTGATGTGGAAATGTGAAGCTGCAATTTTTGTGTGTATATACATAGCTTAAATTGTCAAAATCTGTAATTTGTGTGGGGAAACTGTACACCTGTATTTGTGACAATTTCCTGAAACGAATACAGGGAAACTATACTACTTGGAAGGTCTGCACCCTTGCTGGACCTTGTATGTGCTTTATACCCTGCCTGGTGAGTATACCATAAGGAATTACAATATTACCTTGCTGGGGGCGTGGACGTGGATCTCTTACCTTGCTGATGCAATCAAGGATGGTCTTGTTGACTGTTTCCCTGTAGTACTCCTCTTGTACCGGCGTGAGGGGGGCATGTACGAGGATCTCTTTCTTCCTTGGGATGGAGACGTCCACATCTGTCTTCAGCCTCCGCAGGAGAAACGGAGACAGGATCTGGCCAAGATAAAATCAGTCATGTCGTCAGAGGGTTGATTACTGAGGTTGATCAATTGGTTACAATGATAGTTGCCACATCATCTTATATACATGGGCACGGTGTTTCCCCAGGATTTTATTCATCGAGTCTTCAATACTGACTGATATTTCAGACCCTGCTTGTTATTTCACTCCAAGATCAGGCCTAGTACTCACTTTGAAACAAAGTGCATTTTGCCTCGTCTGCAGTTGGAGTTTCATTTGGTTAACAATGGTTGGCAAAATTGAGTCAATGTTAGCATTTCAACTTTCTACTCTGTTCACCAAGAGCTGGATGGCTATGTGATTCCTTGCCATTCAGCAAACACACACAACTTTCAGAGAGCTTTTGCCGTTGCTCACAACTAGAGTGTTCTCTCATCATATGGAAGGGAGGATTTTTGAGGCTTGTGTCAGGAGTGTCATGCTCTATGGTAGTGAGACCTGGGCAGTGAAAACAGATGATTTGAATAGATTGCACAGAAATGATATGAGAATGATTAGATGGATGTGCGGTGTGACCCTAAAGGATAGGAAACCTTCTGAAGAGCTGAGAGATCACTTGGGTCTTGCTGAAATTGGCGATTGTGTCCAGAGCCGAGGATTGAGTTGGTTTGGCCATATCGAAAGACTGCAGGGTATTAACTGGGTTAAGAAGTCTAGGGAGATCAAGGTGACAGGCTGGGATGGCAGTGGTAGGCCCCGGAGGACCTGGGAGGAGGTTGTTGTTCGTAATGATCTAGCAGCAATAGGTAGAGACCGGGCTCTCGCACAGAGGTAGAGTGGAAGCGGGTTCGCCATCAGAGTCCCCGTCTAACCCATGCTAGCATGGAACATTGACGTTTAAACTATCTATGATGATGATGACATACCTGGTGAAAATTCAATCATATCTGCTCTATTGGAGCCTCTATTTGTGTTAATTTGAAGGAATTCACCCTAAGCAATACTCACTCATGATTATTATTGAGATTAGCACTAGGGTAACATACCCACCCAAGTATGGGACGAATCAAATAAAATAAGGTTCAGCAACATCCAGGGTCTTAGCCAGAGAGACGTCTGGCTGTCTTTGAGACAGCCTAGAGGCCATGGATGACGGCAAAGATATATTTGAGACGTCCTGTGGGACTGCCCAAAAAAATGAGGAAAATAATGTTTTTGGGCCAACATCACCCCAAATCCCACAAGATTTACACTTTAGATGACCTGAAAATGCTTTCAAAGCTTTATGATCTGGACAAATAGTCTTCTGAAGCCCGCTCAGCCCAAGTCGTGTTTCGCGCAGGTGAGTAGGACTTGGAAGTGCCGATTAGTAAGTGCGATAGTGACTTTCAACATCCACAAGTGAGACGCCCCATTTCCAAATCCTGGCCAAGTCCCTGGCAACGTCCCTCATGCATAATAGATGAGACATATTATCACCCATACATATACTATTCCTCCCACCAATACCACCCAGCCAAGTTTCATCAAATCGTGATTCATGGTTGCAGAAATATCAACATTTGAAGATCGTGTATGGGATCAATTAGATTTGTAGTCTCACGCTTATCATGTCTACAAGTTAATATTTATAACACTAGGGTTGGCCCCTCATGAATATTAGGTGAGATGAGGTGAGATGTATTATCACCCATACATATAATTTGCCTCCCACCAACATCACCCAACCAAGTTTCATCAATATCCGACTTACAGTTGCAGAGATATCAACATTCGCAGAAATTTGCTCCAAGCCTCTCCCACCAAAACAATGGAGGGGTGATCTTACACCAAAGTATGAGACCAGTCGGACCTTGCAAAGTGCCACACACAGATAAAAATGCGTAACTACATAGATTCCTTTGGATTCTGGCGAGGAATCGAAAATCCCTCTTTTTTAACCATATCCGCTGGATATCATCAAGTCAAATCAAGCCAGAATCACATAATACGGGCTAAGTCTGAGGAAACACAGCATGAGTGGCGGTTTAGGAGTGTGGAATGACTATCAGTGTAGCCCTGCACATTCAGGCTCCACCCTGCCTGCTCTCGTCACAAAGAGGCCATATGTGACCCAACCCATTGAAATGAGTCGGAAGTCATTTTTCGAACAAATTGAGATTGATACATTTCCTGAAAG
>JAODTT010001360.1:0-10907 GCA_025400115.1 Pentamera pediparva
CACACACACACACAGACACACACACATGAACTCACAATACATACATTGTGGGTGTACTCCTTTGTTCTCTCTATTGTTCAAAGTACATCCAGAGTATAGAAAAGTACACCCAGAGTGCAATACTCCTATTGTGTAGACCCTAACCTATTGTCCGTGTACCCCCACAAGGTGTCCCTTGTAGGTACACACCACACACACACACACACACACACACACACAAACACATACGTCTCGAAGCCAGGCGTATATACTTCGAGGACTGCATGGCTGGCCTTAGATGAGCATCTCTGTTACCCAAACCCGAATGCATCGTTTTGTGTGCCAATTGTTCCAGTCCTTCGAAAAATCAAATCGGCATTTCAAAGTGAGAATAGATTCAAAGCTTTCCACGAACATTAGCTTTGGCTTTTCGTGGGTAAATACTGCATTTACGATTCTATTCTGAACATACGTACTCGTAGCGACTGGCTTAGGCTATGAATTAAAACAGCGTTCTGACCTCCGAAAAGTACAATTCGCTAATACGTACGATTTTCTCGCTAATCATGTACTATTCAGTATCTATGGCGCGGAATACGCGTTGACATCAAATGTAAATGCACTTGCGTCTGTTTGTCCATGGCTGAATCAAACCCTTTTAGCAGTCTGGATTATTTGTGTTTATGGACCGTGAAAAACAAAGGATCGGGTTCTCAATATTATATTCACAGTAAGGATTATAGGAAACGACAAGGTCAAATTCAGGATATTATTGCAATATTCAAATTTACGTCGCTGTTCGGTATTGTTGTATGCCTCACCAACTAAATGGAAGTTACAAAAATATTTATGCGAACTGAATTACAGTGATTTAGTATTGCTTCCGATTATCAGGAACCTCAATCTGTAGATGACGTATGTAATCACAGAGTATCGAAAAATATTATTCCAAGGATTCATGCTGGATATGGAAGACCATATTGCACTGCAGTTTAGTCTAATGGTCGATCAGACATATAGGCAAGGTGTGGTTCGGATAACTGCAGCAGTGACCATTGCAGCAGTGAAAGACAGTTTTTCAAATTCTTCAAATACCTAGATCGACTTATCGGAGTGGGGAATCAAATATTGTAAGGCGTCTGGTGCTTGTTTATTCAACTGCCATCGCAGTACCGTGGCAGTGGAAGATATCAAAACGCCACCTTCATCTAATACCAACGTTAGGAACGCGTTTCACACGGGCAGTGAGGGGGGTTCTACTTCAATGACGGTCGGCGTATTTATGTATGTAAACTATCAATTATGGATTGACAGTCGATTCCGTGTCACATGAAACCAAATTTGGCCAGTCACGGAAGCAAAACACGCACGTCAAAGAGAAAATCGATAGCGACAATAAACATCTACTGTGGTGTTCAGATTTCAGCGAGACTCGTTCATGTCGTTACCGTGTCAAATCAAAGTTCGGTGTTGATACTCGATACCAAGAATAATTTTCTGCAGCAATCGAAACTTCAGCTTTAGGATTCATTTAATTCCGTTTCGTTTACCTTGATCTTGATATACATAATTAAAGAGTTCCACCTACACTCCCTGCATTTTGATGAATTAATCCGTGGAGGTGGAAAGAATAGAAACAGGATTGTGTACGTATACTCAAAATATCGCATATATTGTGAGAGCGTCATATACACGGGAGCATATATACGAAGCCCACAGGAGTGGGAGAAATATATGCGATATTCGAAATATACGTAGACACTTATGTTTTCTATTACCTTCACGGATTACTTCATATTAAATAATATATTTAACTTATATTATATTACCTAATATATATTTACTCTCACGGATAACTAGCGAGAAGGCAACAGACACCATTTTTCCCTTTTCATTTGTTTTTTGGTCTTCCGTCTTTGGTATGGCTCGATCAAGATTCAAACCCCGGCCTCGCGTGTGGAGAGCTGTCGCTCTTACAACTAGGCAAACCAAAAATTGAGATCAGTGGCCCCATGGCTGCATGGGTGCGGCATTACTGGTCACATCCTGAGGTATAGGCAACATTGACGTCTGTCAAGCAATCCGCAATCCGCAATCCGTTGTCAGACCGTTTAGTGCCCATCTCTTAACGTCCATTATGCCCCGATGCGTGAAATCTGAAACTTTTTTATTTTCGACTGATTCGCTTCCTCGTCCAATCAACAGATCGAAAGCTCGTTGATTCTCTCTAAGTTTAGACACACTTCCCGATCTCCCCGAGGTGTCGTCTTTTTAGCGCACTCTACCGGAAATATGCATTTCAAAATACGAGTTGTCCTTGCATGATGTGGCAATCTCGCGAAGGACTTCAATGCCCGGCAATCCACCTAATTGCCTTGCACGTGATTTTAGTTGATTCGCGCTGGCCTACAGGTGATATAATCTCTGCGTTTGTTAACTGGCGTGGATCAAGAGTCACGGGACAAATGGGCAATATCCACTCTGGAGGGGCGCTTCGCCAGGAGTCAGAGGCCAGCGCTGGGAAATATCTTTCAGCAACTCAAATATCGAAATAATGGAATAATCATCATGTCACTGATTTATTACTTCAATATATCAATCTTGAAATATGACTGAATTTTGACATTAAATCCGAAGAAATAGCTCGTGGGCCTATATTCATTCTCCATTCCGGCAACGATAGAAAAAGAACATGATCAACATGCGAAAAACAAAAAACAGTGACGTAAATTGCATAGAAGTAAATACTGGAATGGAACGAATCCGGATGAGATGTTGCCACGATTTTTTGCAGGCCGAGATGGAGGGGTGAGGTTGTGGTTGAAATGGATGAGTTATACGATGTACGGAAATGAAATACCGGTAAGCCATATCAGCCACGTTCGATGTCACGCGGTCGTAATACAAACACGGCACGCCGAATGTGCACTCACGATTCCCCTCTCCTTCGTCATCTGCAGTTCATCCTTCTCACATTCAGTACTGTAGCCTGCCAGGTTTTCGTAGTACCCGCCACTGCCCACTGCAGAGTTGAAGTCGTTAATTCAATTCACAGATTTGACGGGATATTCTGCGCCGACTCATCGAATTGTTTATTCCAATATCCACTGTTCGCGAACAAGTTTCCCCGCTATATTTATTGCCTACGCTTCCCCTTCAATATTGTACAGTCTATTGTCTTGTCACAACACACTCTAATCATAACAACCCCAAGATAAATATAATGAGACGCACGGTCACCTACCTGGTAGTTCAGTTCATCTTCACGATCAAGGTTTTGTTGGGCTATTTTGTTGTTTTTGTTGTTTTCTGAGCGACTCAGCTAATTGAATGATTGAAATTTTATCTGCATGCTGATCGCTATCAACTTCACTTTGTTGTGTGTTCTTCGTCATTCGTCTCATTTTATCTCTGCTGTTTCTGGGCGATTTATCAGATTGTTTAGTTCATTACTCGCTCTTTATACGAACAAGTTTCCCCGCTGTATTTAGTGCATACGCTTCACCTTCATTATGATACAACCATCTGTCCTGTCACTATCATTCTGGATCATAAAAATCCTAAATGGATTAACTGGTTCGCTAGGTGAAAAATAATATTTTTGACAAATAAGAGAACCATTACTATCTTGTCAAATGGAAATCCCATTTTCATTCCCATGTGACGCACGGTCACCTATTTGCCAGTTTTTACGAATGAGGTTTTGTTTATTATCTTGGTTAATTTGTCTTCGAATTCCTCGTTGTATCCTGAGCGACTCATTGAATTGTTTATTTCAATATCTGCTCATCGCAAATCGCAATAATTATTGTCTCGCCTGAATGAAATTCCAAAAGAGACTTAGCGATCACTTTGTCAAGTGTGCGTGTATGTATGCGTGTATATAAGTGTGCGTGTGTGTGTTTGTGTGTGTGTGTTTGTGTGTGTGTATGTATGTCACACTTTCTCCAGGGGGGCGTATGCGAGGTGATGATAATCAGAACGATGGGCCAGATTTTACTTCCAACAAGGGTCAGACGTGTTCGATTTGAACCAATATTATTGTGAGTAGCCATGCGGTCTTTCATGCGTGAGATCGAGTTGGTACGATCGACAGTGTCGAACGCAGCTGAAAGGTTCAAATAAACAACCAGGACGCCCTCGTTTCTGTCTGAAGAGGTCGGAACACTGTCAATAACATATAGGAGTGCAGTTCCAACACTATGTCTGGGTTGATAAATTTATTGGTTCGGGGCGTAGTTTCTACTGGGGAATTGCATGTGGAACTCATGTCAGAGGCGACAACACAGCTTCGAAAGATAGAACAAATTAGGGACAGGCCTACAGAAAGACCGTAAGACAGATTGTGACGAAATTTGGCGTGTACACGATCTGATCATGTTTTGGTCACTGAAGACGTTCATTAAGTTGGTTAATTAGACTATTTTATGTGATTTATTGTTACAACTTATTGTATCGTCACTATCAGCCTTGATCATAACTCTCGCAAAGGAATGAACTGTGTTCATTCGGTGACAAATAATCACCGTCGCAAATTAGGAAATCACTACTCGTCAAATTATGATATTATTTCCAAAATATAATAATGGCTTCCCTTGTGGGAATGACAAGGTTGTCAATTTGGAACTTGACACCAAATAATAGCGGACTGTATTCAATATAATGCGACGTACGGTACTGGTAGCTAACCTAAAAGGTATATATTTTGTGATTCCTCGCTAAAACATGTTCACATAGTTTTAATTCCATAACTGTAGTGAAAAACTTGTTCGATTGCTAAGTTAATAATGTTTTCAAGAGCAATTGAGACCGTCTAGTCACCATGCCGTGACCTTCGTTTTGTTCTTCTCGAACTCTGTTCAGATCAATGTAGCTTTGAAAAAATTGAAGGTGCATGCATGCTCCTTTCTCATCCCCGCCATCCCATAGCCTATAGCCTTCATCACACTTTGTTCCGTCGGTTTTGCCCTCGGTTCCACAGACGATCATCTTTGGGTGCTGACCGCGGCTGCGAGCCAGCGGCGAGGTATCTAATACGGGATACATTCTCGATCACATCTGAGGAATCATATACGTTGAAAAAAATATATTCGTCATCAACGGATTAACCAGGAACAATTATATTTACTGGAACACCTGATATTGGATTGCTCATATTGGAACTGAAGTTACTGAAAAGTAGGCCTATGCTTTAATCACGGTCGGACTGTGATGGAAATATAAAGCGCTACATGCTGTATTACGATACCATATTATTATGGATTGTTATGCCTCCGTTATTTCCATGCGCAACCATCTGTTCACTTTTCGGACTATATTTATTACGGAACATTTACGCAGCCAACAACTCGGTACCCGTAATTAAGTGATATGAACTATTGTTCCGCTACAATTATCTCACTTCACAGGTATGAGTTCCATGGGAGTTTCCCTCGATGATAGTATATCGCACTTACCACATATATAGCCTATATACACTCTGAAGACGTCCCGGTCAAAATGAACAGAAATCGGATTGAATAGCACCTACCAGAATCCTGATCAAATATATGACCATTTTCAGCTCAAAACTTTTCACTTTCTGTTCAAAATCTACAGTCAAATATTTGATCAAGGATCAACTATTTGACTAGATTTGGCTCATTTTGAACAGAAAATGATAAGTTTTGGGCGGGAAATGGTCATATATTTGATCCGATTCGTTCCGATTTCTGCTCATTCTGACTAAGGCGTTTAGCGCCCCATTCAGTCAGTGACTGCTTCAGCATATTATCTCTAATTATCAGTGACTTGTTATTTGTTAAACCCTTACTATGTAGGCACTTCTCGCTGTTCACTCTAGCCACACCATTTCCGCGTGTCACCTCACCGTGTCCCGATAGGAGTTATAAGATCTGCCACAGACCCAGCGCTCACTACTATTTACAAGTGAGGCATGCATTATTCACTTCAGTGGCCATATACGAATAGGTATTTAATGGGCAATAACTCATTCGAATGACTTTCATCAATATGCTGAAAAAACGGCACCACGCCAAGTAACAAGAATACAATAGGTAATTATATACCCCAGTCACCGGTAAACGGCATGTTGTCGATATCATAATCAGTTATGAAACGATCGTAATTTGAAGGGCGACTGTCGGCATGAAAACAAATTGTCTAGTAGGTGCTTATGAATGATTACGTTATCATTTACACGAATATGTGAGTTGTTCCAAATATTCTGGTTACCAATAATATTAGTAAAACAAGAAAATGTAACATCACACCAAGTATGCAGGACTTGACGTATAAAATCTTTATTTATGAAATTATAACCTTTGAGAGAGCAGTTGCAACGGAAAGTGAACGGCTTCCTGAGAGGTTTTGAACTGACGTAAAACACTTTCCAAACACCGTTTGTAAAATTGAGTTGATGTTTTACCCACGTACATTTCGAACTCTGAATATGAGTAACACCCTGAATATGAGTAACTTCAAGGCCACTGTTATAAATAGTATTAACCATGACTGATCGTTTCAACTTACCTGGATTACCTGACCAAACAAAATCAAAGATAATACTGGAACTCTTTAATTCCTTGATGAAGCTGGGCGGGCGACTTGGCGACACCCCAAAAAGGAACATGGGTTGAGACAAGGTAAATATAAGTGAATAAATAAATGGATAAATAACCCATCTGCCACTTTAACCTACGGTAATCTGATGGATCGTATGCAATCTTCAACACGTATGACAGGTGTATTCGACAACGAGTGGAGACTAATAGAAGATTGGTCGATAGAACTTTACTCCTGGGGTAAATACGGTCACATCCGGTTCGTGCGCGAGAGAGCGGTGATACGCGAAATCAATTAACTTGTCCAGTAACGAATTTAAGCCGATGTTATCTATATTCGGGCGGGACAAAATGGGCGAATATTCAGAGTGCAAGGTTACTCGATACAATACTGACCGGAATTCCGTCAACGACATTCAATACCCCCTGAACCAGAAATCAACTCGATAATTGAAGAAAACTGTTGCACAAGCCAGGCTGCAATTCGCTGACACACCATTTGGTCATACAAGCTAGGCTAAAACGTCAGTTTTATGCATTGCGAATCAATTTCGCACGAGAAGGGACAAGGAAGAGTGGCAGGGCGGTATATTCCGAGTATATGCCTAGTTCGATTCACGCATACACTGCGGCGTTTTTCCCAGCAGGTGGCTGTACGCGTAGTTGCGGTGGACGAGATCTTGGTCTTCATTTCCTGGTTCCGCTGTGATGCTGTGAACTTATGGTTTTCTGGGGTTGCTCGTGATATTCGCAATAAGTCTCACCGGTCGGCTGCGAGCAGTCACGCTGGAAATGAATCTTCCGCTCCTCCAGGTTCCGAGAAAGTGGTCGGATCCTGGAGTTCACTGATCGTCTGTCGAATGGGGAAGTGAAATGGCGGTCCCGGGAGCAAGTTGGGATCAGTTACACCCCTGCCTCGATATTATCGCCGATGCTCATCCACGATCAAAATGGCTAGGGTTCCTTGATGTTCTAATTGGCTTCCTGAACCCGCAGCAATAAAATCAAATTAAATCAGAATGATTATACCCGCTATTCAAGATTGATATTTCGATCAGGAATGAGGAGAATGAGGGTGCGTGACTCAGGGAGGCAATCTGGAAGAATAAGGAAATTTGGTTACTCCGTTTTCAATCGCTACCAGTCTGTCATTCTCCTACCACGGTTGGAAAAAGAGAGAACTTACTGTGTAGAGTCAATGAACGGCCTTGCCATCGTTCCCTCCGTGACGTCACAATGATGGTGGATTTTTCAGGTTGTTAATTGAAATATCTTGGCAAAACTACATGTTACAACGTCAACATTGTGTGCATGGACTTTTCGAATATCCTCTTTTTACATTTCGAAAAGTCCGTTACATGACCTTGGCGTTTGACGCATCGAATTAGATTTCGTATTCCATCAGTCGTGCTGTGTCGTTTATTGTATGTTTGAATGCTCGGCTTATAAATCTAAACCTTTCCAGCGGTATGCCATAGTGTCATTGCATTCTGCCCTATTACAAACCAGTATATTAACCCCACCCGGGACGGATCCAGGAATGTGAATAAGGGGGGGTGGACGCAACTTCGACGCAACCACGCAGGCCCGAACCCTTCTGTTGGGAGCGGGAGTCCTGGTGGCCTCCCCCAGGCAATGTATCGATTAAAGTGAGTCAGATGCGTTGTCTTGCTATGTTGATGCACCCTTCTTCAACCATTTTTTCTACTCTCAACTGGCGAAAAAATAGGACGTAAGCACGCACAGAGGCCGACACTTTTCGAGGGCACCTAATTTCTGGCCCCCTGATACACATGAGTGACCTGCCACCAGTACCCCTCAGGGGATGTTTCTCACCTACCATAATTGCAGCCGTTGCTACGACGATCAGCAACATAAATATATGGAGAAGGGGAAACAATATCAGTTGCGACCCTGCGAGGCCGATAATAGAGGAGCATCCCATTCTACTGTCAGGCAGCACTGGCCCCAGTCGTCTGGACATTAGCAGCAGGTACTGTATAGGCTTGGGCCGGGGTGTCCGGATCATGAGCATAAAAATCTAGTCAAATTGACTAGAATACATATCGAATGGGCCACGAACAGAATCTATTCAATTATCTGATTAGTTTCGGTTCATATGTGCCTATGTTCTGCTCAAAACTAACAATTTCCTTTTCGAAATTGACCCTAATCTAGTCAAATATTCGACTATATTCTATCCGTGGCCCATTTAATATGTATTCTAGTCAATTCGAACACATTTTTCAGATCGTATCAGTATTATAATGCCATACAATCATTGTTCAACTGCGCGAAGGGTTAATATCACGATATCTGTGTGACATGGTGTTGCAATGGTTGTTGAGGTTCGCATTTGGCTGGGGAACAACCATTTGGAATTGAACGATGATAAGACTAAGTGTCTTGTGCTTGGACCCCCATCCACGCGTCATTATCATATATCACTGCCAGAAGGTTGCAGAAGTTACTTAACCAGGCTGCACGTCTCCTCGCTCATTCTGGTAAATATGACCATATAACCCCCATCCTCCGTAAATTGCACTGGCTCCCTGTCCACCAGAGAATTCAGTTCAAAATCCTCACACTCGCTCACAAGGCCGTCCACAAGACTGCTCCTTGTTACTTATCCCTTCCTAGACATCGTCAGTCTCGCATCACTCGCGCATCCTCTGCACCCTTACTGGAGCGTAAGAAGGCTAGCAAACGATCTGCCGGAGACCGTGCCTTCAGTGTTGCTGCCCCCCTACTTTGGAACACCCTCCCTGCTGCAATACGCTCCACTGACGACCTACATGCGTTTCAAAGACTTGTTAAGACTTACCTTTTTCGTGAAGCTTTCACCTGAGGACATTCTTCTTTCATTTTTTTTGCTTTTTTTCTGTAAAGCGCCACTGGCAAGCTTTGGTTTTTAAGAGGCGCTATATAAATGTGTACATTATTATTATTATATTCTGTGTGATGTCTTTGCTTCTGAATGTTATTTGACGAACACTTGGCAAGTTTCCAACATTCCTCTGGATAGCACTATGATGCAAGAAGGAGGCGGATTAGCTGCCAATGTGTAACTGGGAACCTTTCACTTTCTGCATGACATGTATTTACCTCATACAAATTGTCAATTATCCGCTGTACTATATTTCCATGTCCAAAAGTGAAGAAACAAATCATTGTTAATTGCCAACATCAAATGGAGGATCAGGGTTTGCCCCTAATTCTTTACAAGGATTGTTGCTTTAAATGTTCCCTTGGTCATCATTCTATATCATGTGTGATAACTTTTGATTCCGAATGTTATTTGTCTGACAATATCACAGAGATTTATTTGTTTGTGCATCAGGGAAGTTTATGACCTTGTGGATGACCTGACAATACTACCAGCCCTGTGGGGTAGCACAGCAAATGCTTGCATGAAACAGTTGGACCAAACGAATTGTTAAAGAAGCAGATATCATGATGTATCGCCCTCCTGTGGGTCAGGAATGGGAGAATAGGCCCATGGTCTTCCGACTCTTCCCTAACAGCAAAAAGTGAAGGTAAAATCATGGGAAAAGTGTCGGTTGAGATGTTATTCAAAACTAATTCAACTATTAAGAGGGAATTGGACCTTGGACAACCCTTGTGCCATGCAACCCTAACAAGAAAGTGATGCTTAGAAATCATTATAGGGCCACTCGTTTTCTCTATCTACATCATGCCGATTGGTCATATTATTCGTCATCACAATTTGTCCTTCCACATATATGCAGATGATACACAAATTTACACATCTTTCGATCCTAAACTTCCAGGGGACTGCAGCACTGCAGTGGAAAAGCTTGAGAAATGTATTGTCGATACTAGAAATTGGATGGTTGGAAACTAATTGAAATTGAACATGAGGAAAACTAAATCTGTAGTCATAGGCACATCTCACAATTTGCGAAATCAGCCTTCTCCATCGTTACATGTTGACGATACTGTTGTTACGTCTGTCAGTAGAGTTCGCAACCCATGGCGTAATGTTTGACACTGATCCTTTTATGTCTGGACAGGTTCACGATCTCTGTCGTACCCTAACTATCATCTAAGGAATATTGCTCGTATCAGAAAATATCCAGACGTTGGGTCTTGTCACCATATCGTCAGAGCACTTGTCATCTCCCGCCTTGATTACCGCAATTTGTTGCTCTACGGCATCACTTTGGCCCAGGAAAACAAACTCCAGTGTATCCAAGATAAAGCTGTTCGGCTAATATTCGGAACAGGTTGCCCAGGCTTCCTGCATGTGAATCACAGAATACAATTCAAACTGCTGGTTTCGATGTACCAATGTGTTACAGGGTCAGCCCCGAGTTATATTATCACTGGGATTACTTTCCATAG
>JAODTT010001471.1:0-10905 GCA_025400115.1 Pentamera pediparva
TCATGCAATTGACAAGTGTATTATACATATGGCTCTGCCTACGCTTAACTTCAAAAGTATGCGACAGTCCGCGCACTTCGCTTGCGAAGGTGTCTTCTACATGGCCCAATCGTCGTACAAAGCATCTTTCTTTTCACGCGGGCTTGGAAGGTCTTAGAAGCAAAAATTTCCTTGGGTCGATCCGCGCCAACCAATGGTGGCGCTCCGTTTAGGTGGTGAACGCCTATTCAGTAGTGTGAATTCGATCCCCTGGCAAAATCCTGCGTACGGGCCTGACCCATTATGTACAAACTGACCCAGTTTATTACTTACAACATGAGTCCTAAACACTAAGTAAAATATATTCCATGAAGTTTGTATTTCACATTTGTTTATGGCACGTAAACATTTTACAGAAATTATTCGAAAATGTATGATGTTATGAATGAGGATCGATCGTAAATAACGGGAACGTGAGAATTGTGATCGAATTACAATAATTACAATAATACTCTCACGAATAATTTATTCTGAAATCGCATTGTATACTGAACCATCTATTTATGGGCGATTATCAGAACTATTGATATCACACTGCTTCGCTACATCCGCACATGTTGAAATGAGTACGGTATATTCGCAGTAGTAGTAGCAGCAGCATCAACAGTACACGGTATGTAGTGGTGGTAAACGTTTTTAAACATGATGACATACAAGTGATATGGAGTTGTCTGGGTTGAAACAAAAAAGTCAATGAGGAGCAACAGTTCATTTATACTGGTCGTATCTTCATCTCGGTGAATTTGATGTTGAATTCACTACCAGGTAGATTATACCAGCGAACACCGGAGTAACTATCCAGGTGGTAGCCCCCGTTGAGGTTAGAATGATGACAATAATAATACCACCACGCACCGTGATAACTAACAGCACAGTTATAACTATAAGCATCGTTGTCGCGGTCCTTCGTCGTGAATGGTCGGTTCCGATGATAATTGAGAGCATCGTAATCTGCCGCGAAAGAAAGATTAAAACAAAGACTCAGCGTCGACGTGTGTCGAATGTAAGTGTATATTTCAAGGCCAATGGAAGTGTAATGAAGTGGATCGTTTTGGAATTTACATAGATGGGAAGAGCGTATTTCATAACCACTGAATATCAGAATTCAACCCGTGTAATCTACATTATCTGTTTAATGCCCAATGAGTCAGAAGGGGAACCCAAACTCCATAAGTAAGAAGGGCAAGTTGATTTTTATATCCGAAGTCAATGAATACTTGCATCCATATATTCTTACAAATTGTGTGAATTTCCAATCCAGTCAGGCTCACCATTCTCGGGTGACAGAGATTTGGAAAAAAGTCAATTTTGCATTGACTTTGCATTAGGCATGTCTGATTATTCCCCTGTGACGTTACAAATACATTGCGTAATAATATATCTGCCTCAATTTTCACCATCTTATCGACCGGAAGTCAGTGTGAGGGTTTGGTTTTCTTACTATACTAATCTGAAGAGTTCATTTTCTTCAACTGAAAGTCGTGTTTCTCACTTCCGCTTGCATCCAGAGGCTATAGATCGACATGTTCCAGTGAATGTTATTGACTTCAGGTCAGCGACTGTATGCTAATCATCGTATTTGGAACCATTCCAAGAGAATCCAACCTCGGTATTTTGGGTTTTCTCGCACACTGCAAACAATAGGCCTACTCCAACGTTGGAAACACGTTATTTGCTAACCGCTTCGTTTTTCAAACGTTTCTTACGAACCAATTACCTTCATTTGCGACACCCTTATGTAAGCTTCCCCTCCCTATTTATTCATTGATTTATCCATTTATTGATGTGTTCACTTATTTATCTATTCAATTATCCATTCATCCATTATCCAGATACTACGAAAGTTGGCTATACCTTGCTTTTTGCTGAATGCTATTTGATTATTTTAGTACTCTCAAGAAATATGCACTAGATTTGAAACTGCCAATTACTTTCCGAAAGAACTGAAAGCAACCATTCTCAGACTATGAAATCGTACTGACATGTACATAAAGAATTACAAGTGACTACTCGATGCATGGCTCTGGGCTCCTTTCAATTACAGGGAACAAGCAATATATCGCCGGATCCCACTGCTCCCTCCGCAATTACTATGAGAATGTCAGTCATAGTCCATTCGAAATAGATTTCATAGAACCTCAATCCGAGTCTGATTTTATTCGATTGGAACGGGTTCAGGAAGGCACTTAAAGCTCATCAAGAACTCCCTAGTGTTGAAAGTCGGCGAACACCGCATCTTTCATTCCGACTAGTGCGTATATTGAATCGAAGCAGGGGTGTAGCCAATTCCAACCTGCTCCCGGGTCCGCCATTTCACGTCCCCATCCGTCAGACGATCAGTGAACTCCAGGATCCGACCGGAGGTTCCATATGTATGTGGATCTGATACAAAGAGCTATGTTAAAAGCGGCATGCAAAACAGGTGACAATATATCGGTCGTTCTCGCCTGATGAACGGGGAAACTAACCATGTATCTGGGGTGCTGCAGTTTTCAATATATTGATCATGAGTCCATCGATCCAATGATGAAGGCCAAAATTCACTTCCGTTCAAAATGTGACGGAATAAAATGCGTTAAGATTTGTGTAAAAGGCAGGGATTCACACAGGCTTCCTTGCTACTTATCTTTGAAGAAGTTCTAAACGAATTGAGGTCATATCATGTCTTCCTCAATCTCGGCAGAAGAAGGGAAACTAGAATCAATGATAACATGAAGCAACATTAGCAGCTCGCTAACGTCAATATTTTCAACAGTTCAAAGGGATCGGAAGCAATGTTTGCCAAAGAACCCAATATTGTGAGAAATCGATTAATTAAACAGAATGAACTATCTGATTGATACATGTATTCATATTTTGACGTTTCTGCCACAGTAACAATAACATGCGATAAGATACAATTCCAATTTCCTGGGTGTTAGCAACCTCACAGGCTTATACATTTTAAAGAATACAACTTGAAGCATTCAGTTGTTTTTTCTTTAGTTGCAAACCCGGTGAGGCGAAATACATGGATGGATGTGCATACAAGTGTAGTAGCATATTGGGTACGATACAAATAATTCATACTCTCACATCTTGCACAAAGTGCGTAATGGTGTTGGATTTTGCGTGGATAAGGCATCTATAATTATAGACAGGAGTGTACCTTGACTACTACTGTCTGCATATTGACTGTCCGAATATGACCCCTCTGAATTTGCACAATATATGTTGGCCACTCAATTTGCAGCAATATAACGCGTGGAAACTGCTCGAATTATGAAACTAGGCTGGTGCAAATATTGTGAACAGAGAGTTTTCAACAAACCATTCTGTCCAAGTGATAGATCTCCCCAATATTGGGTTTATTAGCAAACATTTATATCGATTTTAGTTGCAATTATAGAGCTCTACGCCAATGTTCGCTCGTGTTACTATCGATTTTAGTTTCTCCCCGTCTGCCGAGATTGTGAAAAACTTGACATGACCCGAATTGGCCGCGAAGGTCTTCAAACAAAGCAATTACGGAGTTGTGACTCTGTCTTGTTATACGGAAACAAGTGAACGAACACATTTTCGAGTTTGTAGTTATACAGTTCTTGGACTGGCTGTCTGAATCAGATAGAGTTGAAGACTGTTCGCATAAACAGAACCGTTGTCCCGTCAGAGAATGTAAACGGAGAGTATTCAGAATGCAACTAGAAATTAGGAAACGTACGAACACGACAGAGTCCAGACGTGCCTCGGGTATACTATAGGCATTACTAAAGGAAATGGACGCATTTGATGCAAACCGCCGTGTTCAACCAGTGGCATAAATATACACCCGATAATTTTCAAAAATTTGATTGGTCAAACATATCCTGTGGGCATATAATGAGTGATATTCACTGATAATCGTATAGCCATTACATCCAGCTCTAAGATGACATCGATACAGATCACATTTAACACCAAAATGAACTCAGATCCACTCTCAGACCCGTGTTACTAAGATCGCATTTATCAAAGCAGGTACAACTACAACATGGATTTGCATGCGTCACCTTCCACGTGAATCATAGGGTAGTCCATGCCTTGCCCCTGATAATAAACCTGTTCTGATGACTCAATTATTTTTGTTTGATATCTGGACGAATGGTTCTTTGAACTAGAAATTACCTCGAGCGTTTTCCTGGAACTGTCTTCGCGGTTGTCTCGGGTAATGATGGACTGATCCCAAAAGAATGTGTGGTAGCGTTCTCAAAGTGGTTGACAAGCAAACTGATAAAACACGCTTTTTCGTTAATCGCACCTCACCATGGACCTTCGAGCTTCATGCCCCTCTGCGTAGCACGTAGTATATCCAACTACCATTGCAACAAACAGGAGTAACCGCTAGAGCGCTGACCTCGCCGTAGACGTAATGCGGTTATGTTATAAGTTATTATTTAGCATAACGCACAAATCTCTCCAACTAATGTCCAATAATCTCTAAAACAATTCATTGTGGCACAATCAATACAGTCGCAATTTCACTCGCGGTGTGTACGGAAGATGCAAGGAGGGTACGCAAGCAGCTCAGTTACCCTCTTCAGTCAATTGTCTTATAGGCCTACTAATGATAAACAATTTCGTTCTCGATAGTAATCGGATGGTACTCACACTATCATAAAAAATGGGAACTACTGCTGGTTCAAATATCACAAATCCAATTATGTGGCAATGATCAGCCAATAAAAAGTTGTCAAGTTGTCAACAAAATAGAGAGCGGGGAATATATAATAAACGATCAAAACATACCCATCATCGCTCTTAATCATATTAGCCAATTGAAATTGCTCGGTGTTCTACCAGTGTAGTGGCACGTTTTGCTGACTAGCAGCTGTATCGCTGGAAATAGAAGAAACAAATTATTTGATACATAGTCACCGCAATAACTGACAAGGTCATGAATTGCGCAATAATGTAACCCTTCAGCAGCAATACCTACACGTCTGTCCAAATCCGTCATGAGGTGATCAACCCTTGGAACTTGAGGCCCGTGAAACGCTGCTTTAGGGTTACTTGTGTCGACAATCAATCCTCAGTGTAAAGCCCGGGTCCGACTACAGCAATTACACACGCAATTCCACTTTCAACACAGCAGATACACTGATCACGTAACGGGAGAAACAGATATGCACGTATTAACCCTCCATCTGGAACGCGCGCGTACAGGATCAGTGTATTTGTTGTGTTGAAAGTGGAATCGCTTGTAGAATTGCTCCAGTGGGACCCGGGCTTAAGGGCATCTACATGTTTTACGGAGAACGGGGATGGATTGCGTCTCAGTAGTGAGTGAAACCGTCCATTTGTACGAAGCTTGTGCTAATGCTGTACTGGGAATCTCATGACGACATACACGAAATGATAAACCTGCGATTCGCTAGTATATAATTCACCTGTATCATTTACATGTATATGTAGGCAACGTTCATGTGCACGGGCGAGTCCATGGGCCCTATATTGGTATCGGCGGAGTTCAGAGTTCCATTTGTGCGAAATGTCGCAAATGAAATTGTCTAGTTCGTTTACTTTGGTTCCATATAATCATAGACACATATTTACAATTTCAACTGGCTCTCTCATTATCTTTGAACAACCTCCAAACTGAATGTGGTCATATCAAGATTTCCACAATCTCGGCAGACGAAGGGAAACTAAAATCGATAATAACACAAGGAAACATCGGCGGCTCATTAACGTCAATAATTCCGAGTAAATCAATGGCAATGTTTCCTGAAGAACCCAATACTGCCGTAAATCGATCACTTATTATATGTGCCATACCGGAACTAGCTAATTTCAAGCAGTCGCATTGCAGTATGTTGAGGCATATGGTATTACCATGGCCATACCATAAATATAATGTACAAGTATTTAACTGCGTCCCCATTACGAATGTCAATATGCAGACAAAATTAGTCAAGGTACTAGACTAGACCATTCACACATAAATGTGCCTTCTACATGCATAGAAATTCTACACAATATCCCGAGTTTTCAATAGACAAATACAAAATATGAAAGTATAAATCAGTTGTGTTATACCTAATATATTACCATACTTTTGCTTCGGCAGTTTCACCACAAACAGATGAAATTAGACTAGCTACATAACCATGCTTCTGGGTATCAGTAGCATCTCACCCTCATACATTTTCAAATATTAGGTGAAACATTGAGTTATTCGGCCAATTGGCCGAACAGGAATAGCTCTATATAAAGATCTCCAAACATAAAACCCGCAGCCTTGTTGAACCACCTCCAATTCAAACCACCCTTGCAAGTTTTCTAAAAAATGCCGATGCGGATTTTTACTGTGAGGTCATTGCTCTATACCGATATTATTTGTGAAAACTTCGTTTCCAGCTCCTGAGTACAATGAAATATTCGAACGTTTGTAAATGAATATCACTAATTATATGCCCGCAGGACAAGCTTGACAGCTTGACCAATCAATGCCCCGGAGAAACAACAGCCCACAGGACGCCACGCTATGGTGTTATCCAAGCACTCATTAGAACTCTGTGTGAAACCTCCACAATATCCCTCATGTGTTTGACAATTAAATTGCAACGCATTGCCGTAGGATGCGTGTACAATTGATGTTCTCTCGCTCCGACTACGTAGTTCAAAATAGTTTGTTATTGAGGCGATTGTATCTGCAGGATCTGGGGGTTGGGTTCCTAGCTTTTGAGGATTTTCCTGCACAGGCGAAACCTGCCCGGCCATGCACTTCACACGGGTACATTGTCTGTGAATACCAACATGCACAAGCTCAGTAGAGCGTGCAATGCACGATGCAAACAGTATTACGCCTTGGATCAATAGCAAGACTACACAGGCAATACACCGTCGCGAAATTAGTAACAACAAAACAAAGTAACTTCGTTATATCACAATGTTGAGAAGCGTAATATACAATGTATACAATAAAAAATATGCTGATATCGAAAATTCAGTCACGAGGTAGCTATTTACCGGAAACGTAGCTTCTTCACTCCATTTGGGAATCACCACCACATGAATCAATGCACTGCAGACCACACATACACAAGGACACCCAATAATTGCAGGTTTAGAAACGTTCTTCTATCGGCGTCTCATTGCCTGGAATTTCAATTCCATCCATGAAGCAGATTTGGATTAAACTGCAGATGAAATAACCTATTCAGTGTTCTTGTAGTTCATGTGGCTGGGACTGTTATAATATTGTCAACCACCTTTTTTGAAACGAGCATAACACCAATCGTGTACCACATATCTATTTCTGTCTTCCGTGATAAGTATATACGATCAGACATAAGGCAGGTCCCACAACAAACACAAAATCAATATTAACCGCTCTTGGGCATTCCTCCTCATTGTGAAATAATTTCTGCCATCTCTGATATCATCCGTCAGCATTATTCTCTTCCTACTTCTTGGTCGCTTCCCGTACATTCTTCCTTCATTCTTCCAATAGCCCGTCATGTCTCAGCATGTGCCCAATCCACCTCTTCTTTCTCAGCCTAATAGCTTCTCCCAGCCTGCGAACCTCACCGACCCCCCGTCGAACTTCCTCATTCGTGACCCTGTCTGACCACCTTATATTATCAGACCACATCTCCAATGCGTCTATGCATATGTCATCTTTCTTTAGTGTCCAGGTTTCTGAGCCATACAGGAATACACTCCCCACAATACATTGCATTAGTCTCTTCTTCAATTGTAACTCAAGACGAGCAGTAAAAAGAGAGTTATGTAATTAAATAGTCTGCTTGGCCATTGCCATGCACTCTTGTTCTGATTTCGGTTCCACAATATTCATCTTACCGAATACTCACCTGTGAAAGAGAATTTTCTTTTCACATGTGATCAGTTCAGTTTATGTAAGGCAATACGATTCGCGAGTACACTGGGGGAAATCGCCACCAACGAAGGCCACCTATTCCCGCCGGTCTGATTGGCGAGAATGTAAACGAAGCGTATGCCTTACAGCAACCGGAGAATAAGAGCCGTACAAAACTGACGGGATCCAGACGTGCCTCGGGTGCGATAAAAATATCGACAGACCTAAAATAAGAACAGGCATTTTAATCAATATCCAAGGACTGAAAGCATTCGGTGCGAACCGTCGCTCCACCAGTGACATAAATATACTCCTGAGAATTGTTATAAGCATTTGATTTCATTGCAGAGTGGCAGGTAGTAAACTCTCGTTCATGTTATGTGTAAAAGGGTATGGTGGGATATGGGTGATGTGTATTGCATAGGATAACATGAGTTTCCAGAGCGGACTGATACGAGTATTGGTAGTTACATGTACGGAAACTGCAGCAGAGTAACTGTTCAGCACTGTCAAGGATACAACCAGAGAAGGCGTGGTGAGAGGCAAGGGTGAAGAGGAAATTGAAATCCCTGATTTTAATCTTAGATGGGAACTGATTGTTAACGCGGTGATCCAAGCGGTCATCAGCACCGATTCTATTGCCGGTGCCCGCGGTGGCCAACTGATTAGTGTAAGCTGCTTGTGTCCGGGTGCTGACAGTCAGTATAGTGGAATTCCGCTCCAATTTCTAGCCAAGAATGACCCATCCATCGCTATGTGGAGCGAATGTACACTGTCGGTCATCGCTCAGGCGTGCAGCCTGACAACTTCTTGATCTATTGGGGTCTTCAGCTGTCTTGTCTTCTGTTGTTGCAGAAGCTGGTTTGGTCTTTCACCGCTCCATTTGCTAATTGCAATTATATAAGTCTCTGCATGCCTGCTCTTGTTGCTGCGTTTTGTCTGTCAGCAGGGTATTCTCTAAATCATTCTTTCTGATGATGCGAACAACCAACGTATCTGTCTCGTGAAGACAGAGCTCTATATTTCCGGTAGCTACTCCCATAAGCACAAGCCTGTGAGCATGTACTTCGCTGCAGGTTTATGAAGTGTTCTACGTGCATACATGCACGTCTAAGGATAGTAATCTCTTGAACCTCCACCGTTGGTATAAATATCAGACCATTGGTTGAACGACCACATTGGTCAGTAAAAAGTGCATCTACAAGGCATACGTCACCACTTCATTGAAGCAACATAATAAGCTCTAATGGTTGGATGTGCTAATCGCCGACTAGTTGACCTCGGGATATAGTATTTGATCAATCAATGCCCCAGTAAAAAAAGTACTCCAGAGACGGCAGCATGACGCTCTCTGAACACTCGACGTTGACAATTGTCACTGAGCTAGTAAGGTCGCCATTGCATGCCTGCTGGGAATTGTGTGCCGTTGGCGTTTGGTCGCGTTGATGTAATAGTGAAACATATATTGGCAGCACACATATCCCGGGATGAGTTATTGACAGACGACTGCGAGCACCTATCAATATTAACTGCATGCAGTCTGGTTTTAGCCCAGAGAATAATTTCAATCCTGTCTCCCTAAACCAACTGAAGGAATTATTTTGCGATCGCAAAATATTTCCTCCAAATTCCTCGCCAACTCGTGGAACATATCAGACGTTTTTGGGCCAGCAGGTTGTGGGAGAGCTGTAGCTAACAGGAATGTTGTGGTTTCGATGCTAGTGGCAAGTTATATTTCGATGATTTTCTTCTCACAAAACTTACAATATTGGAATTATTATTGACAGAATGTTTTTTATTGGCCTCACTTGCTGCTAGTTTGTACTTTCAAGCTTTTAATTGGGTGATTACAGCCATAATTAGACGTCATTTTATCCTCAATCACCACTGGTACTTGCGGCCGTGACTCGGTTAGTCACAGCTAAACAATTTAGGAACAATACGGCTATTATCTCATTTTAAATTTATGTACTTATCAACGAATTCACGAGACTTGGTCCTATTTCGTCGGGGAGAAGATTTTGGGTGTATAAAATGGCCTATAATTTTATTAGGTAATCATTTTTATTAAATCATCTCCGTTCCCACTACAAGCCCTCTACCAGAAGGTCAACATGTCAGGCTTGTGGCTACCCCCTGATGCGGAGATCTACAATACCTGCAATAGTGTCAGGGAAACAACGTTCTAATGAAAACTGCTGAGGTTATTATCAAGCGACGTCAGACATGTCAGAGGTATTCGAATCTACAAAACGAAATTATTCCATTATTTCATTCTTGTAGCCTTTTGGAAGGCATTCAACCTGATTTCTGGAGACCTGTGTTGTTGGTTGTCGACTGGTAATGACTACGTGCCATGGCTCAAGCACTGTCACGAGAACCACATATAAAGGATAGTTTAACTTCAGAGTCGAGCTACACAAGAGGTCTGGAGAAAACGACGAATGCAGCCCATCCCGCAGAGTAGTGGAGAGATTATTTGATTGGGTTACTAAGCAGACCACGTTGAATTTATTCCGGCAGCAGAAAAATTCCCGCTTTGTTTGACATGCACTGGAGTATGTGTGTCGGTCTGACACGTGTGTTGGAGATATGGCTAGCATATCGTTGATCTTAGTTTCGCTTGTTGGTTTATATAGATAGAGTGATCCTGTCTTTCGGCGGTGATCAGCTAAGTGCGTCAGACGATACCCCGCAGCACTGATAAAAACGTCACATTCCTAATGTCAGTTTGCCTGTTGGCGTGGATAAGATACAGACTCATTTACGAACGAAAGTCAAACAGACTACAGCAAGGAAGGTATTAAGCAGGACAGATTGTGACATCAAGGGTTTCCAATCATTATTATTCCATTTACTTGTATAACTACAGTTGTTTGCCTGCGTGGCATTCATATGTGAGTCATGTATATACTTTCGAAAACTCTATAAACTGAAAATGCAATATGAATATTTCAGCACTTCAACCCTTGCGGAATATGTGATATCATTATGTTAATTGGAGGTATCACCATGAAGTTCACTAAAAG
>JAODTT010001582.1:0-10902 GCA_025400115.1 Pentamera pediparva
ACGACGACGACGACGACGACGACGACGACGACGACGACGACGACGACGACGACGACGACGACGACGACGACGACGACTACTACTACTACTACTACTACTACTACTACTACGACGACGACGACGACGACTACTACTACTTCTACTACTACTACTACTGCTACTACCACTACTACTACTACTACTACTACTGCTACTGCTACTACTACTACTACTACTACCACTAGTCTGCTTCTTTGCTTGAAGCAGGCCCTGTGTTTGGAAGCGGACGGTACACGCTGCAGACTGCCGTCCAGGGGTGCCTGAGTGAGTGGGTGATGATGCGGGTGTGTGATCGGACCACATAGAAAATATGAACATCGAAGAAGTTGAGAAACACTTTCCCTGAGATAGGGCGATACAAGCCGAGGTGGTCTTCATGAAAAGAAGCACACCTCACTTAGTGAATGACGTTAACAGTGACATTTTTCGTCCACAGTCCCCTTGCTAATGGTTGGCAACTGCCCTAATCCAGCCGTCGCAGCTAACGGTGTCGTAACCTTTGTGCCGCCTCGTTGCCAGTTAAATAGTAATGACGCCGGGCCGGCCACGTGCAACCCATCATCCGGGACAACTCTTCAGCCTGGGACCACTACTGTGACATGTACCTGCGCCAACGATGGGGCGTTTGATTCATGTTCCTTTGACGCAACTTACCTCGGTGAGTAATGTTCTTCTCCGTGCATTTCCGAGTGTTTTGAGTTGGCCAGGTAGGGCGGTGAATCCTGCCTATGTCGCTACAATACGAGCACATACACCCACACACATGTTAGGAACGCATAACCACGCCAATACTATCCCACGAGGGGAGCTGTTTGAATGTTTCCTCGCCGAGTGATTTTTGCGTCTACAGCAGAGCATCTACAAATGAGATAAAATCCATGCTGTTCCAACAGGGGCGTATTTTGAATATTACACCTATCTGCCTATAATCCCAGAATACTCTGGACAGATAGAGTGGCGTGGTTGGTAACGCTTTCGTCGTTACTGCACACACGCGCGCACATGTTTGTTCAACACATTGCTAAATTCAAAGGTCATCTAATTATAGATAAACAACTATCGAGGCAGCAAGGGAATCATTGAGCCTTTTGGCCATTCGGCTTGCTGGTCCAATTGATTGATTTGATTGCTATTGAAGCTAATTGAGGCTCAACGAGGAGCCCTGACCATTTTGATCGTGGATGAGCACTGGCGAAAATTTACCTTCTCCTCTCGACTAGTGCTCAGATGATATTGTGGCAAGGGTGTAAGAAATCCCAACCCGCTCCTGGGACCGCAGTAGCGTCGAAGGTGCTTCCTCGATATAGAGGATCACCTCTGGGTAACTGCGTCCAAGGTGCATCTCTCATATGGGACTACACTTTTGGCAGCAGCGTCTAAGGTGCTCCCTTGATATGAAGGCATCACTCTATGTAGCAGCGTCTAATTCCGTCCTCCATAATGAGGCTACACTCTGGACAGCAGCGTATGAGGTGCCTCCTTCATATGGGGGATAGACTCTGGGTAACAGCATCTATTGAGTGGTATAATTTGGGTGTCATGCGTCTAAGGTGATCCCTCCATATGGATGGGGGGGGTACACACTATGGGCAGTGGGGTCTAGGGTGCTCTTCGGAAGAACTGAACTGAATCTACGATGAGTCCCGCTCGTGGAGAAGTGAGGCTGATTGTTAGCCTCATGCAGGTATGGACATGGAAGTAGGGGGCTGACATCTGCGCGGCCACTCCCGTCAGGACATCTTATCAGACCAATTTCATGTATCCTATTCCTCCGAGTCGTTCTTGAAATCGCCACTCGTTTGTGAGTGAGTGGGTGGGGTATATTTACGGTTGTGTGTGTGAGTGTGTGTGTGCGCGCGTGTGTGATACTGTTTATGTGCAAGCGCGCCCGTGTGTATGTGTGTTTGTGTGTTTTAGTCTGTTCGTGTACAGAAAAGACAACAGAGAAAACCAAATCAGCGAGAAGCTTGAGACCTATTCTTTCTCCAAAATGTAACAGATACCCAGGAAAGAATTCCAATTCCATCTGGTGAATGAAGCTATTATGGTATCCTCTTTTCACAGCATCCATATTAACAATCGGCAACTGCCCGAGTCCGAACGTCGCAGGCAGCGGTGTCGTAACATTTGTGCCGCCTCGTTGCCAGATAAACGGCAATGATGCTGGCCCGGCCACTTGCAACCCATTTTCTGGAACAACTCTCCAGCCTGGGACCACTACTCTGACATGTACCTGCTCTAATGGTGGCGATGTTGCTGCTTGCTCATTTGGTGCAACATACACTCCAGTCGGTGAGTGGAAAAATATGGAATTATGATTTCGTCAGTTCGTGATGTCTCCTTCAGTTCACCATCTATTTTGTGCGTTGGCTTTAAAGCATCGCCTATCACGGTTCGCAATCTGGGTAGTTATGCCAAAAACGTTCTGAAACAGTTCTGAAACTCACATAGATGGAAAGAGCGTATTGCAGGGAGCCGAAATTTCAAATTTGGTGTTCCAAACTCATATCGTCTTTGTGTTAACTACATTAATCGTTTGGGTCCATTGACGTGACAAAGGGAACCGGAATGGATACCGCTATTGAATTACACAGTAATTGCTAGTTTTGTATTCCTCCATGAGTGAAGAGTGCGAGTTAATGTTTATGTCTGAAGTCATTGAATGCTTGTGGGTCAGCAGGTCAGAGAGGAACAGTGGTATAATATTCAAAGTTTCTTTATTCAATCTGTGTTATATTCTGTTTTGTATCCATACAGTTACGCCCGTGTGATCCTACACCGTGCCTGAACTGGCTGGAATTGTTTTGCTGTGTCGCAGCTGCCGGGTGGATTGTTCTGTAACTTCAATTTGAAACACATCATTTGGGTCAGTGAGAAAAAGTGACATCATATCAAGAACGTTTACATTCAATCGGTGTTATAATTTGCTTTGTCTCTATACCAGGTATACAGTTACGCCGTGTAATCCAGACCCGGGCCTGAACGGCGGGAATTGGTTTGCTGTACCGCGGCTGCCTGGTGGATTCTTCTGTAACTGCAACTTGAACACATCATTTGGGTCAGTGAGAAACAATGACATCACCTGAAAACAGTTTACATTCAATCGCTGTAATATTCTGCTTCGTTTCTATACAGTAACGCCGTGCAATACCAACCCGTGCCTGGACGGCGCGAGTTGTTCTGCTGTACCGCAGCTGCCGGGTGGATTCTTCTGTAACTGCAATTTGAAACACATCATTTGGGTCAGTGAGGAACAATGAGATCATATGAAAAACGTTTACATTCAATCGGTGTTATATTTTGATTCGTTTCCATACAGTTACGCCGTGTAATCCCAACCCGGGCCTGAACGGCGGGAATTGTTTTGATGTTCCGCAGCTGCCGGGTGGATTCTTCTGTACCCTCAATTCGAAACACATCATTTGGGTCAGTGGGGAACAGTGGCATCATATCGAAAACGTTCCTTTCAATCGGTGTTATAATCTGCTTTGATTCTATTCCAGGGTATACATGCAGTTACGCCGTGTAATCCCGACCCGTGCCTGAACGGCGCGAGTTGTTTCGCTGTACCGCACCTGCCGGGTGGCCTCTTCTGTAACTGCGATTTGACACACATCATTCGGGTCAGAGAGGAACAGTGGTATTATATGAAAAACGTTCACATTTATTCAATGTTATATTCTGCTTTGTTGCATACAGTTACGCCATGTAATCCCAATCCGTGCCAGAACGGCGGGAATTGTTTTCCTGTACCGCAACTGCCAGGTGGATTATTCTGTAACTGCCCACCTCCGTTTACCGGCGACCGCTGTGAGAATGGTATGTATAGCTTGTATTTCTCACAGAAAAAATATAAAGAATAATTACTATAAGAACTCCTGATAATAAATGTAGGCCTCATGTAAATTTTACCCAGGTCCAGTAAGTTTGAGTTGTTTCAAGTTGTAGTAAAATCAATATGTGATCACTGTATAGTTATATAAAACATTATTTTGAAAAGTATGAAGGGGGTTCTTATACATATTACTCATGAATGTATGATAAATGTGAGCTTCATGTAAATTTTAGTTTCAGGTTCAGTGAGTTTGACTAGGTTGTAGTAGGAGTGATATATAATCAATGTTGAATTATATATAGATTATAATATATAATGGAGTTCTTATATTACCCTCGTGTGAGTGCATCACCCACTTGAAGGCCAGTGGAAGTGTGGAACATTATTCTGTGAAATCATGATTCCTTCTGATTAGTATATCAAGAAACTCCAACTCTCAAACCGACTTTAAGTCGACGAAGCAGTAAAAATTAGGCACACCTATTATAGCGCAATGCTCATAACATCATATACCCAAATACGGGAGGAACATATCACAACAAAAAAGTATCTAGTGATAGCTCATTGTAAGTAAAAAACGGCTGAGAACCCTTCCGAATGGATGAGCAAGAAATCCCACTGGTTCCTATGACTATGGGCAATATCCATTTCAGCAGCGGTAATTCCTGGAATTACCAACACATACAACCAGTTTTGTTCATTTTCCAGGCGGCACTGGACCCGGTCCTCTCGTTGTCAGCCCGTGCCCACCGTCCCTCAATAACTTCGGGAACACCTTCATCTGGAACGCTCCTAGCTGCACCCGTGATGGGAATGTCATCGGTCAGGCGAGCTGTAGTCCCTCCTCTGGAACTAGCTTCTTGGGACAGGTTAACCCTGTGATCTGTACCTGTTCCGTTGGTGATGAGCAGGCCATGTGCCCCTTCAACATCAACGGTAAGAAACGTGAATGCGTCTTGTACCTGTCTATCTTAATAATAATGATAATGATAATAATTAATTTTGTTTAGTGCAGAATCCAACCAATGACTGCTCAAAGCGCTTTACGGGGGGAGAATACGAATAACACGAATATATACATGGGCAACTGATGATCCTCTGGGATGGCGTCCCACAGACGAGGCGCGGAGTACTGGGAGCTTTGGTCGCAGAACGGTTTCATTCTGGAGACGGGGGACTGAAGTCGCTCGGGTTGTCGAGACGAACGCAGTGACCTCCTGCGGGTGTGGTGAATAAGGACATCTCGTAGGTAGGCCGGTTTGCCAAATTTGAGAGCCCGGAACACATGGATAAGGATTTCATTGCATGCCTACACTCTGAGGAAATATTTGATCAGATTTGGTTCATATTATATTACTATCTTCTGCTCAAAACTAACAATATTCTCTTCGAAATTGACCCGAATCTAGTCAAATATTTGACTAGATTCTATTCGTGGCCCATTTGATACCGTATGTATTCTAGTCAACTTGACTATATATTTTCTAGAGTGTATAATATATGATGATCCAAGCACCGCCCCTTCCTCGTTTGGGACGTGGATGCACGTGAAAAGGGTCTGATCGGGACTGAGAGAAGGAATCTAACACGCCTGCCTCGTTAAGAACTGGACACTATTCGAGAGGAGAAGCCGAGAGTTCGCCGGTGTCTACCCACACCCACGCAGTGCCTCCGGTTATACGGAATAGGTATAAATTGCGTCGTGAAACTCCATCCAAATCTAAACCAAAGGACCGCACCACATGACACCACTCGATAAGGCATAACTCCCGCTTATATACGTCCTTGTATCCTTCCTTTTTGAGCGACTTTTGGGAGTTTGTGGGACTGATGAGGGTGATGAACACTGCCAGAGCTGAGACTGTATGCAGTGCCCCAGTGGTATATGTGATCCGAGCTGCCAGCGACAGCTAAAATGATTTATACCTATCAGACCGTTGCGTAGTACCAGTCACTTTGTGCTCGTGAGAGGAATTGGGGAGATCATGTGGGAACCTACCGTAGTTGATCAGGATTCAAACGAACCCCTTGTTGTGCCTGCCTGCCTACCGCTCATCGTATATATTGTATCGATATATGTTTGACGAGATATTAACGTTTCTCTTTCTGATTCTCTCCCTAGCTGGTCCCGCTGGTCCGGCATGCTTCCCTAATCCCTGTGCTGGCGGGAATGAATGCCGAGAGGCTGTCTCGACACAGGCCGGTTATACTTGTCACAGCATGACCGGGATTCCGTGCCTATAGGTAACAACTATATATACAGAATAAAATATCATAAATGACGAGTGTGCACACGGACATCACGGAGTCTTACTAAAAATGCTATGGGAAAGTTAAGATCCTACTATTCCTATCTAATTAGATTAGGTTTTGGTATTTCAGTTGTCACATTGCTTCAAATTCACAAACACATTCACAACAAATACGGCCCTCGGTATGTTTGTAATATGTACCGTATGAACTGTTTTTCGACGTCCTGATGAACATGTATTGTACCTTTAATTCGTTACTACGCCATTTGGCAACAAGGCTTACTCTGTTTTCTTCTTGTTTTTTTCCTGTTATGACTTTTCGAGCGGTTCTTGAAGAATTGTTTCGGATATTTGGAAGTTAAGATCAGCCTCCGTGGGTAAACCATATGTGTTCAATTATATTCTATGATCAACAAAAGGTCGGGAAGATGTTGTTGTCCAAAGGAGAACACACCTAATGCTCAAATAACATAGAGCTAAAGGGCTTTCAACACCAAGGTGACCAGTTCTCTAGTCGAACAAACGACAGGCAGGGAATGCCTAAAACCCGGGTCCCTTCAGACGGTCGAATGCATGCACTCTAAAAAGCCCTGGTCAAATTGACCGGAAATCGAATCAAATGGGCACTGATCAGAAATCTGATCAATTTTATGACAATTTTCGGCTCAAAACAAATCATTTTATGTTAAACATCTAGTCAAATATTTGTTCAAGGATCAAATATTTAACTAGATTTGGTTCAGAAAATTATTCGGTCTATTAGAAACAAAGTAAAAATAGGAGGTTGTGGAAAATAATGGAAGAATAGGAGATTTGTAGGACTAACTTTTTATTATTAATGATAATATTTGGTTCTCATATAGCGCTTCATCACTGCTTTACAGCAATCTCAAAGCGCATTGAAGATGTTACCCCTGCTCATTGGTAACTTGTCCAACCCACACAATAGTGCACATTCCTTGCTGTTCACACCTGGCACGCCGGAACATTATGCCACTTCATCGTGTCCCCTGGGGGACATCCCATAGGCGCAGCCACATACAGCGCAACGCTATATACAAGTTACCTCACCGGGTACCCACTTTCACCTGGATAGAGTGAAGCAATCGAGATAAAGCACCTTGCTCAAGGGACAACGTAGACTCGAACCCATAACCACTGGATTAAAAGTTCGACGACTTTACTGATTAGGCCACCACGCTCACTTTACGGACATCGTCTTGTTTTTCACGCAGTAGCCTGCATTTCAGACCTAAAGTACAATCATGTGAGAGCAATGCAATGAACTACAATAGACCCAACGCTCGTGTCCAAATAACACCATTCAACACGTGATTCAACTTTCAACTGGGCAGCTACTCTGATCTTGTAAAAGGAGAAACAAATACGCACGTGTTTCAACGGAAATTCACCAACGCGCATGTGCGTATCTACTTCCCCTAATACAGGATCAGCGTATCTGTTCAGTTGAAAGTTGGATCGCGTGCTGAGTCACGTAAGTGGGAACCTGGGTGAAAGCACTTAGGACAGTTGAATATGCGTTAAGCCCGGGTCTCACTGGAGCGATTCCACAAGCGATTCAACACAACAGATATACACTGATCACGTAAGGGGGGAAACAGATACGGCCCAACGGAAGCGCGCGCGTACAGGATCGGTGTATTCGTTGTGTTGAATCGCTTGTGGAATTGCTCCGCGGGACCGGGGCTTGAGGCATATTCAACTGTCCCAAGCGATTTGTCAGAACAGCGATAACAAGAGGTCATCGCTAAACCCACACGGAGATAGTGAGTACCGCGTCATGGAATCCGACCAGTCTCGAGAGTACTATGAACTTATGCGGTATTGCGCTTCTTTCTCTTTTCCAGGTCGGGGAAGGGACACCAACTCTGTCCAGATGGTCGATTGGTTCTGTCGTCAACGAAGGGAACGATCTCTAGGGACTGCGATATCATTTTGTTTACTGGTTTATGGTTCATGGTGGGGTCTGGTGGGATAAATGGAGAGACTGAGCACTAATGGTTAAGGAGGGATTCAGAAATTTGTGAATATTCGAGTAGGTCCGCTATTCTACCAAATTGGCATATGTTGTTCCTTTTCTGCTGCGATAATATAAACTGTGTATTTTATTAACCTCTTTTAGAATCGCATCTCAAGATACGTAGGTAAAACGACTGTAGGACGCCGCCTAAGCGGTCGAAGGGGTGTAGAAGGTAATTAGGCCATTTGCAATTTGCGTTTATAAGTGTATTTAAGCCTATAAACAAGTAGTTTTTTCTTTCCATCAAATTTACTTGAATTGTAATTCCAGAAAATGAATCATGAATATAGTCCAACGGTCGAATGACGTTGCCTGCTGCCGCCAGTACCACTGATGATAACGTGTGGAACTGTATCTCAACCAGACCGGTTATGTACTTCTAAATCAAGATTAAACGAGACAGAACAAAAAAGAAACATGTTTCATGTAATTGTCTAAACGTAGGCAGAAAAGTGTAGAACTTATTTCTACAGCTTTGTGTGAGGGCATTCCAGGACACTTTTTGTGATCATCAGGAGACATCACTTGTCAAATTATTGGAATCTCATTTGCAATCTTGTATGCGATTGTGGAAAGTATATATGTTGTTGAATATTAGTTTTGGGGCTGTTTTCTACTCGGATTAAACGATCATAACGCCTCTTCCACCCCCTATCCCCAGAATTGGGAAACATGTTTTCTCATTTACTTGGCCATATGGTAAACATAATGTGCTCACTTTGAGGATTGGCAGTCTAGAAATGATACTGTTTATTAACTAATTGCACATCTTTCACATTGTATTGGGAGTGTTCTTCCGTGTACCAGTCCCTCCCGCTCTTTAAATGATTGATTCATTAATTATCATTATTTTGTGAAATTTCACTCCAGAAATGTCCTAAACGGGAAATATACTTTGCGGCCTTGCAAATGCATAAGAAGTATGTAAGAAGAATGTATTTCAGGGAAGTTTTACCGCCTCGTAAGCTCCACTTCTGGAGATATTGAAAAATTCACAACTTCAGAAGAACACAGCAGCTGACCCAAACATAGTTCGAAGCGCCCGTCACCCGACAGTTGGATAGACCGATAGAACATGAAATCTGTACATAATTACTGAGTTTCGCTCTTTTACCTTCAAAGGACAAAGGTCATGTGGCAGATGAAGGCCAAAGATCATGTAAATATATGACTTCATTTAATATCGTGCTTTAGGTATAGTACACTGAGGTAACTCAAACCGCAATTCGTATTTCACACGATACGTTGGTGTGAATGAGACCGCAGCTGTTATCGAGCAACACGCCTTGTGACGTCGAAGGGGGAACTGCGAGAGCCAACCTAATACAAAGTCAATGCAAAACATATACTCTTGAAAACTCAATAACAAAATAATTAGGAATGGGATCCAGATAGAAACGTAATTGCTAACAAAATATGGAAGGCAAC
Organism: Pentamera pediparva; assembly: GCA_025400115.1. Lineage (NCBI taxonomy): Eukaryota > Metazoa > Echinodermata > Holothuroidea > Dendrochirotida > Phyllophoridae > Pentamera > Pentamera pediparva. The sequence goes on from JAODTT010001582.1 coordinate 9,596, forward strand.
ATTCATTACCTTCGTTTGTAAATGCTACCTTCCGTCTCTTTCCTTGCAAGGTTCAAATAATGCATCATTTAGTGTGTAGAGTCAATGGGCGGCCTTCATATCGTGACGTCACAATGAACGTCGTAGGCTATTCATCAGTTGTAAATAGACATACATCTCAGCAATGTAACCTTCATATTTTGGGTGTTGGGGCTTTGAAACATCCTCTATCAATCCATGCCCGTTTTGAGATAATCCATCAAATGAGCATTGGCCTTTGGAATATGAAGCACATGCATGTAAGAAGAAGTTATCCGAAAACCCCACACCCAAAATGTGGGCGTTCTAGCATATCGACTTGCTGAGATATTTCGATTTCCATCTTTAGAATTTAACCTTCATCGTGACGTCACGGGGAAACATTGTCAATGCCGCCCATTGACTTCACACAGTAAATGCTGCATTTTTTCAACAGTGGTAGGAGAAAGACGGAAAGTAGCATTTATGACCGAAGTTACCATATTTCGTCTTTCTATATCTTGTGAACAATTCTGTAGGTTTTTATCTAGAGCCCATTCTTAGTTCGTTTGCTACAGGGATTTATGAGAAGGTGTTCTGCATTGACTTTGTATTACACAGGTTCCCGCGGTTTCCCCGTCGATGTCGTGGGACGAATTGGGCAATAACAAATATGTCTTATTGTCACATATACGCACAGGCCGAAATTCAGTCGAAGTGTTCAATTTCCTCGATGAACACTCTAAAAAAATCTAGGCGAATTGACTAGAATACAAATCAAATGGGCCACGAGCAGATTCTACTCAAACAATTGGTTAGTTTTGTTTCATATATGACTATTTTCTGCTCAAAATCAACAAATTTCTCTCCGAATTTGACACTAATCTAGTCAAATATTCGACTAGATTCTATTCGTGGCCCATTCGATATGTATTCTAGTCGATTTGACTAGTTTGACATTTCTACACGACCCTTGGCTTTTAACCAGCCATTTCCCAAGTGTTCATTTGGGCACCATATATATAGATGTAGTGGCGACCTGGCGGATATTTAATTGACCATGATTTGCTTCACAATTAATAACCGGAGCTTCACTTTGGAAAAAATCTAGTCAGATTGCCTAGAATCCACTCGAATATTTGACTTGTCTAGATTCTATTCAATTTAGAAGAGAAACTTGGTAGTTTTGAGCAGAAAATAGTCATAATTATATGAATAGGATCCGATCAAATATTTGAGTAGATTCTATTCGTGGCCCATTTGGTAAGTATCCTATAGACAATTTGACTGGATTTTTTTTAGAGTGTTGT
>JAODTT010001693.1:0-10902 GCA_025400115.1 Pentamera pediparva
TCACGTATAAACGTGTGAAAATCGGATGTTCAAATGTAACTCAAACGAGCTCAATGGTGACTTGGGCTATATAGTTCCTGACAAAACAATCCATTTAGGCTGCGTGCCAACCAATTGTGGCGTTCTGATAACTGTATACTGTCAGTCAGGAACAATTTGAGATAGGTCTCCGCTTGATTTGATATGGATGGATGCAGGGTACGGGCGTCGACTTACTCAATTGTTGGCCTTTGACAAATTAAAACAGAATAAGAAATGGCTCGCGCTCAGTGGTTCCAATGAGAAACCTGGAGCGAAATGCTTTGACATATGCTTCATCTGGACGATTTGACGAATAGCCTAAGAATGATTCTAATATAGATGGTTTGCAAAACTCTGTCCTCCAAGACTCGTTCAAGTCTCACCCATGAAGCTATCGAATCCCCGATTGGTCGGCAGGCATGCCTTCCTAGCGAGCCCGAGGTGCCATTTACCGACGGCATGTGTAGAGTAGCCGAGATCTCGTAGTTTCTCTGGAAGTATCTTTTGGTCGAACGGAAGGCACAGTCCGTCGGACGGGGAGAAATTCACGTGCTGTATGCCCAAGCTAGTCTGAAAAAAAAGAATATACGTACAGAAATATTGAGAAAACATCGCACCCTAATCCCTATTATTTCCGAGGAATTATAAATAGGCTGAGGCCCCGATAAGATCGGGTAAATCAAAACGCACACAGAGGACGAAAACGAGAAACGCGAAACAAATCGGATTTGCAGTGTTCCCCTGCTCACCTAAATTCCCCGCACACACAAGAACGGGCAACAATACACTAAACGAAATTAGGCTCGTAGAAAGCAGCTTTGTAACAATTTTTTCGGTTCGAAATTAACTGAATCCAGTCAAATATTTGATCATTGATCAAATATTCGACTAGATTTTGAAAAGAGAATGATCAGACCTGAGCCAAAAATGGTCATATATTTGCCAGAATTGTGGTAGGTGCCCATTTGATTCGATTTATGCTCATTTTGACCAGGGCGCACAACGACAGTACGTCTTTGGTTATGGCTGGTTCGGGAATCGGACCCCCCGGGTTGCTGGACTGGTGTTCTATAGCAACTCGACAATACCGTGGGCCTGCAGGGTCATAGCACGGTGGTACTAACGAGAAGATCCATGGTCATAGCATATATTATTTACCTAATGGGCATATCATGGATCTACAAGAGCTCTCTCATAGTTCCACTGCCATAGTCAGCCCAAAAAACACACCTCTCCGCCCAGCTGCTCAATAAGTTCAGTACCACCTACGTCCCCTTGACCCGGCTAAGATTGTACCCGATGTCATGACGAGAGTGACTTATAACGCCATATGTTGTCGATTGTTCTTGACCCATCCGTTCACGATTAATTAAAATTCTCATAAACGGACATGACAGAGTGATCAGGCTGTCGTGACCTTCTGTTTGGGCTAGATTAATGACATTCCAAGAAGTGCTGGTATCCAAAGTAGAGAACCCTGCTACCATTTTCGAAATGCGATGAATCGAGCCTATGGGAGGTGAACTCATACTCCGTACGTCGGTACCCAAAATCGTAATTAAACGAACGCAGAGAGGCGATACCATTTGGGATTAACTTTGATTGACAATTTGACCGCGGAGTATAACCTCGAAATAGTTTTTCTTACACAAATCATTCAGGTTCAAAACACTGACTAATTTTGACCATGCAGTTCAGTTCCCTTTTCTCAAATAACTGATGAATGAAGAACTGCTTGGGGAAAAACATAGTGCAATAAAATGTGTCTACAGTTTGGTACACCATTTACAAAATAAAACGTAATATCGTAGGTTAAGTCATTTCCACGTTTATAGGATAAACAAAGAGCTCACGACTTGTGTTTATGATTGCTTCCCCTATAGGCTAGAAGCGGTCACGTCTAATGAAGATGGTTTACGGCGTTCCAATCAAACGATATGATTGGTGTTATTATGATTTACCGTCCGCCCATTCATGCGTAATTAAAAATGTCATAAACTGACCGCGCCTCCAATTATATGTCAATTCTGGCGTTCCAGGAATGATAACGACCAATATTCCGCAATCAGGTCAGCAATTAAACTACAGGGCGGCAGTGGATAGCTGTATACTGGTATAGGTGGGATTCCAAAAACGCGGATGCGGGATGCGGCAAACACAATAAATGTCGCTTGTATACGCGAACGCAAACGTGGAAAGTGCTCGAATAAGCGGTATCCGGGTTGCAGAGATAGATACAAATCCAATGGTGGCAGGAATTCATTCCAATGATATGGAACGAACGCTGAGGATGCGAAAATACCACGTTTCAGTACCAATGCGGCATTGATGCAGCATACTGCGCGGGAATCATTTGGAATATCCTCCCCAATAGGCAAGTCAACGTCCATATTCATGACTTGCTATTTATTGACTATCTTTCCGCATCATACTACATCATTTTTCCCTTCTGAAAAATGTTGATTATTCGCGATCAACTGCGACTTTCAAATTTATACCGCATCCCGCTTCCGCACGTGACAGACCTATGGAATCTCGCCATCATTGTCAATGTATCCGGAGAGATACACATATAGCCTCATATATAGTTTGTTGGTTGGGCTTACTCATTTCGTGTCTATTTCTCAGTCGTTGTTCGTGATTGGCTGGTTGGGCTTCTCAGTTATCGTACCTCCGATACAAGTCGGCTAGCCCCTCAAAGGCCAACTGGCAAATGGAGGTGTTAGTGAATAGTTTTGAAACCTACATGGATGAAAAGAACGTATTCCATAACCACTAAATCTCGAATTTGGAGTACAAAAAAAAGTACAAAGTATAATAAGTTTCATGTCCGAAGTCAATAAATGCTTGCTTCTATATATTCTAACAAATTCTGTGAATTTTCATTCAAATCAGGATCACTATTCTAAGCAGATCTTTTTCTTCACCCGTGACGTCACAGAGACATTGCGTAATAATAGATCTGCCTCGATTTTCACCGTCTTATCGCCTGAAAGTCAGTTTGACAGTTGGATTTCCTTGATATACTGATCAGAACAGGAGGGATCGTCTTCTTCAGAGTCATGTTCCAAACTTCCGTTCGCCTTAAACTGTTTCCCCCATTCTCATGCAACTATTACACAGTTTGTTTCGAGTACACGGAACTCTGAATTTGCTAACAACTATGCAGTGGATATTACATATTTCTTCCATAGCACAGTGGAGAGTATATTGAACCTCCGTCCACCTTATCATGTTCACTGCAATAACGACACTCTCAATCAGTTTCATCATTTGTTTAGAGTAGATATGCTATATGCGTCGTTTTATCAGCTGGGGGTAATAACACTCAACCGTATATCATCCAGATACAGGGTAGCCAAATGGAACAAGGAGGTGCTTGTCAGATGGGACGTAGTCTTAGTTAAGACAGTAGTATAGTATCCTCAGCCATACACGTATGTAGGTCCCTCTAGTTCATTTACGTATATATCAGTGGTTGTTCTCTGTGACTTTTAAAGCGGTAAGCAGGTAAGCGGTAAGTGGAAAGCGTAAATCAGGGACGCATAAATCTATGGGAGTGGCATGCAGTTGAGGACATATCCGCATTGGAATGGCCGGCTGGAAAAGGCCCGGAGTCGCAAGAGTGTCGAGTTACTGAGTCTTGAACAAGACTAGATGGGACAAGGCTATCTGTCGCCTCGATACTCACGTCGCACTACTTCATAGTGTATATCATCTCGTTTGAGAATGAGTGAGCCTATGGGCTCACCTTCCAATACACGGACATTTGATGAAACCTTTATAGAGACTTCTTCCACAACACTTCTCGTTCAGTTGAAGAGGCAATGTCGCATGGTAGCAACTATCAGCTTGCCAAGAAGCGACGGCGACGTTTGCAAGACGTCACGACAAAAAATAATCCCAATCCAAATCGATATCAATCGAGGAATATCGTCATTATGACATTAACGACCGTATGGACTAGTGGTTATGATCTGCGGCTTCCAACCATGAGGTCGTGGGTTCGGGACCTCGCTCGGACAGTAAAATTGTCGTCCAGTTTTCTGGGTTGCAGCTCACTATATCTGCTATCCCATCATCATGAACGCTAAACTTGTGCGGGTGTAGCAGGATATTGGTGTTTCCAGCTCGCGTATTTGCGAGTTCCCGCAGTGGAGGATCACGGCATTCATGCAACTGCGGGACGATTACCTGTCAAGACGTCACGCAAGAGGCACCAGCGAGATGAAAATATCTAGGTAATATGCCAATGAGAGATTTGCATCGTTGTTGAAGCCTATACACTCTGAAGAAATCTGGTCAAACTGACTAGAATACATATCAAATGGGCCACGAATAGAATTTATTCAATTATTCGTCTAGATTCTATTCATATATGACCATTTTCTGCTAAGAAGCGATAATTTTCTCTTAATTAATTTAACTCCTAATTCAAATATTTTACTAGATTCAATTGGTAATGGCGATTACTCGAATTCTCTTCTCGACTCGATACCGTGGTAGGGGTGCACCCTGGCCTATCCCAACTTGCTCCCGGGACCGCCATTTTACGTCCTCATTCGACGGACGATAAGTGAACCTGTAGGGGCGGGAGATTCAAGTGAAACGGCGGTAACTGTTCACAGTCGACCGACGAGACTTATCCTTCCCGTTTATTCACCTTCCGTGAACCCATATACAATACATAAAATTCGATGTTTTATTGTTATTTACCAATATTACATATTGCAAATACGCCGAAAAAAAGGAATTGAGTAGTGCATTGCAAGACAGCAAAACCGGATAGTTTAACTTGTGTTGTTCGGGAATCGAGTAGGCCTATCATTGTACATATGATTGACTGAGGAGTGATAAACTGAAAGAAACTATGAAACCAAGAAGGCAATTAGGACCTCACCGCAACTGCGAGTACAGCCACAATAAGGGGAAAACGCCCGGAGCTATGCTGGAATCGAACCCGGGACTTCGCGCATGCAAAGCGACATTAATATCGCTCTGTACCACTCATCCGCTCAAAGTCAAGTTTGACATGTTGACTCGTCTATGCTGGCGGGCATGTTGGGTATGCATGTGTTCGGTCCGGAACCCCCTCTTCCGCCTCTCACACATCGGGCTCTCATCGCCCTCGGAATTCGGACTCGGCATTGAACGTGTAAAACAAGACTAGGCAATTCGAGGAAGTAATGGAAATCCCCGTAATTAGCCGACCAGCGAGTCACCCAGTTAGAACTAGGGGCGAGATCAACACGAATGGATGACGACACAGCGAGCCCGAATGATGTCAATTAATAATCTGATATCGAGATTGGTAACCTGAATCGTTGGCTGTCTCGTCGTCGAATTACCTTTCTACTAAATGACTGAGGAGTAGAATGTATCATCCACTACCGAGCCTACATACCAAACCATGGGACGCACGGCTTACGGGAGGTTCACGGGCCGGTTTATCTGTTATCAGATCCCGCGCATACCAGGAATGTCGGTCGCGCGAGTTGATACGCTGAAGAGTTCCACGGACTACCGGTATCACTTCAGCATGGATCCTCCATTCATCCTGGACTTCCATAAATCCAGGAATCGGCTCGTTCCAGTTCACTCAGTACAGTATTCCTCTTCATGATGTCGACAAATGCGTCTCTTTGTCTGCCTCTGTCTTTGTCGTGTGCATGTGCTTCCATAGTATACGAGCTGACTGGCAGGTAGTTAACGGTGACGGTAACCTACGAGCGTTCTCCGTCTATAGACCACATGCATCGTCTTCAACTTTGGGGAACTCACCATGAAGAGTGACTTTGGGGACGTGATCTCTCTAACTGATATAGTATAGTAAAGTATAGTATATGTACCATTTAGTCACTTATAGGTACCTTGCACCTTGTAGTTTCCACCCTCGAAACTCTCCGCTAGGGACGTAACTGGAGGTCTTGAATATCCTGGTCCATAGTGACATAACTTGGGAAAACTTAAGTTCAACATTTTTAGCAAGTATCCCGCAACTCCGGAAGTTGGGCAAAAATCGGTTCCAATCATCGGCCGTATTCCAACGCTGGATGTGCCTATTGATTGGTCATATGCATTTTGTTCCATTCAAGCGTACGCTGGTTTCAAGAGGGAGTGGATGGATAAGTAAGTGATTGGGACCATTCACCAACACAACTTGCGTTGTAGAGGGCTTCGACGGGTTTCATCCAATGAAGAAACATGATGATGACCATTCACCCGTGTAGTGCAGTAATCAATTAAGTAATTGAGAGAGTAGATGCGTGACTCAGGAGAGTCAGTCATAAAGCCAGTTTGCATAGACAGGAAGTTTTGATCAGACGCCGAACTTGTTCCACAGGCATGTCCAGTATCTCGTCCTCACGTTCACTAATCTGTGCAACATGCTACAGTACGGATCATCTTATCAGATCTGGAGCATACCGGGCAGGTCGACGGGCTAACTTAAGAAGAAACTTGATGAGCAGCCAGTTGAGAACGAAAGCATGTATTGTATCGCATGGTGAGAAACATGCTCGGTAAGTCACCCAATAAGGCCTGGGGAGAAACACATATGTCATGGGAGACGGACGCCACATGCAGGAATGTTTTCCAGCAAAAGTAAACTCGGGTAAGTAAAATGTCCTGTATACCTTATAATGAAATTCATCTCGTTCGTTCTGTTTAAGATCGATAGATAACAATCTGATTGTCGAGATACCGTACTTGGCGTCACGGCTGACTACAGACACAAGACGTGCAAACTCAGGGGTTTTCGTCGACTTCTGTGAAGGGTGGGATTCGTGTGCGACGGGAAGGTGCTGGTAAGACGGTATGACGCCGCGCCGGGCGCTCCAAGACTGGATGTATTCAATATATACGTTAACATGTCCTGTTGGTCCATCGAGGTAGTTTGTTGACCCGAAATGTGCGGTGCGGTATTATGGCCAAAGGAGAGTAGCAAAGTGAATTGAATGATGAATCACGCAATACACTTTGCCCTTGTGCGAACTATGCAGTGGTCGGGGAAAATCGTTGGCCTATTCTATGATCCTGACCCACATGGGCGGGGAGAAATTGAGGACGACCTTGCTCGCAGGCCATTACACAAACATCGATAGGCTATATACCGACTACGCCACAATACACTGTATATACACACGAAGCTTGACGAAGGGTCCTGTTATATAGGGATTTGTTCCTAGGATCCTAACCATGTCAGGATGGCAGCCTCATAGGCACAAGCTTGATGACGTTTTGTGTACATTCCGACTCAATATTAAACACGTATAATCAGATCGCAGACAGTTCGAGTAACGAAACTCCGTGTAATTAACAGAACAGCAAGTCACCCAGTTAGAACCAGGAGCGAGACGAACATGAATGGATGACGTCACGGCGAGCAAAAATGATGTCAAATAATAACATGGAATCGAAGGGGTTACCTGACTCGCTGACTGTCTCGACATCGATTTACCTTCTTAGTAAATGACTACCGGAGTAGAATAACGTATCCACTATCTAGCCTACATACCACACTACGGGACGTGCGTCTCGAAAGTCGAGAGAAGGTTTTATATGCGCTGGTTTACGCTGCAAGATATCGCGCATACCAATGTCAGTCGCGCGAATGTGAACGAGTTATGCCGGGGAAATCCAGGCCTAGCTGACCTTGGATATGTGTACCTTGGAATTCCTGTATTAAGGCAAATTACAATGTGGCCTTGGAAATGATATTTGGTGAATAATTGTGTTAACCTGCGACATGGCACGTTTTCGCAAAAGATAGAAATACGTGCCTTTCCGGAGGCGTGGTTCAGGTAAACGTTCAGGAAAAGAGATACTCCTTATAGAAAATTAAACCGCCCACGTGTATATCCCTGAATTTGGAGTGCAGCGGAAGTGCTGAACATGACTTCGAATATTATTATTCCTTTTGATTAGTAGGCTATATCAAGGAAATTCAACCCCCAAACTGACTTGAAAATGAGGCAGACCTAGCATTACGTAATGTCTTCGTGACGTCACGGGAGAAGCAAAATACCTGCTCAATGATAAGTCAATGCGAAATTCAACTTTTCGAAAACTCTGTCACGCGAGAATGGTGGGCCTGATTCTGATGAAAAATTACAGAAATCGTGAGAATATACAGACGCGATAATTCATTGAATTCGAAGATAAAAATTACTTTGCGCTTGATTAAGGAATCAGCAACTACTGTGTGTTGATAGCGACATCCATGTGGGTGCCCTTTGTGACGTCATTGGAACAAAACAATTATTGTAGATAACACAAACACGAGATGAGTTTGAAACTCCAAATTCGGGATTCATGGGTTTATGAAATGCGCTCTTTCCATCTTTGTGAGTTTCAATTTGACCCGGTGTGAATAAATTATCTGGAAAATGTGGGGTTTCGCTTGGTTTCGCCATTGGCCTTCAAACAATCAGTGGAAAAACAGTGTTAAACCCATTGGATATCAGACCGAAAGGTTGTGACAGGCCGAAAGGGCTACACACCCAACAACATAACATTTCCGGACACTACTCGTGTCGCGGGGATATAATGACGTTAAGGTCAATGGTCATCGCTATCTGGTTACTCCGAAGGATCCCTCGCGGGTCTGTGTGTGCAGTGACAACCTGAATCGAATCACCTAGTTGATCAGAGTTTATCGAATGCTCAAAAAGTTTTTGAGGCAAACTTGGAGAGGCAATATCATCTCGTAACACCCAGCGAATAATGGACGATGCCGTTTGCATGACATCATGACGAAGAATCGTTCCACGGTATATCGGTCATCGGAACTAATTTTGCATTGACATATTATAGTGACGATACGCTGTATCGATATCGAACTGCACTCGGGCGAGTCTCCGTCGTGACGTCATGCCTCATCGACCTGCCCCATCGACTCAATTCCTCAGACGTAAAACAGTTTCTTATTCATAAAAAAGTATGTAAACTTCCGAAGGGGGACACAAAATTGACTATCCAAAAATTATCGTCGTTATTGAAATCCCGAACTATGAGCTGAATCAGCTGATCATGGTGTACATTTCGCCCTATCTGAATTGGTTGGGAGTGGTCCAAGGTCCAAACACGACTCCACTATCTGAATGACTTCCGAATACTTGGGCTGATTTGATATTTAAATTTACAGGAATTCGTGGGATCAATTATACTTGTGAAGAAGAATGAGTCGAGTTTTTTATCCGTGTGACAAACTGAGCGATATAGTGGCGGGCAGGCTGACCAACTATTGATTGACTAAGCGCCTATGTGTTCCTTTTTCCGGGGTATTCGGAACGAATATCTGAATATTACAACTACCACAATGTGGTTTGGCATGGAAGAGCTATCTGATATCAACAAACTGGTCTCATATACTTGGTACAGACTAGACGTCCCACAGAGTATGACCTGTGAAAGCTTTTTGCTTTAGAGGTGTCATTTGCAATGGGCCTATTCTTCCTGGCCTGCGCAATGTGTCAGATATGGTTACCTGTCTGACATCACCTTTCCTAAAAAAATGAATATAATAATATTCGCCTAGCTAACTAACTAACTTACTGATCAACTAACTGACTGACTGACTGATTAACGAACTAAATGACTAACTTCATGTCTAACTAACTAACTAACAAACTAACTAGGAATCATATGTAACTATTTATAGGGTTCATTATTACCTTATTATGTGAATATAATTATATGTATGGAACAACAGGCAGACAGGCCCAAAGTGGGAATCACCAACTTGCATAGCTTTGCACTCTACAGCTCTATCAGCATTGAGAAACATTTGCCAATCGGAAAACCATTTGCATTGGGAGATCATATGTGGATCCCTCCTATATTAATGTTGAACACTTGGTATTTAGGAGAGATTGGTATGTCAATGCAAAATCAGGTTCGATATACCTTGGAGTGAATTTTGCCGTAATGTCATGGAAACGGCACCGTCGATTAGTCGACGGGTGTTTCGAGACGATGATGCCTCTTCAAATGAAACATTTTTATGTCATCCTTCGTGATGCGCTGACGCTTGATTGTCGTCGCTTGATGCGTTGGCGCCGCCAGTGTTTACACTCCGAAGGCGTGACATAGCGGAGATTGCAACTGCTGGGTATTTCTAGCCGATGGTATCGGTGATAATATAATTGTATAACATTTTAGCTACATCATATAATCTACCAAAGTCTCAATATTCCGAAGTTATGAAATATTCCATCACCAATGCGAAGAGTATGTACAGGTGTGTAAATTATGACCGTTGCCTTGAGTACGGTGGTTTTCAAACGGATCGATGAGGGATATTTGACCAATCGTCTCGCTTGTTTGCCTGGTCAGTGGTTTGTCCTATTACTGTATTTAGGTATACCACCAGCTGTGTCACTCAGAATCCAAAGATCCCGTACTAGATAATTACTTCTTGGAAAAATCCACGGAATAGTAATATTTTCTTGCAAATGTCAGAGAGGCCTACACTCTAAAAACACAATGGTCAATTCAACCAGGAATATGGTCACGGATTAACCGACACGTATTCCTGATCAAATTAACCAGGAAATGTGGTCGAATTGACCCGGAAAATGTGAGATATTGATCAGGATTATGTCGTTTCGACCCGGTTTTCCTGGTTAATTTGACCAGGAATAAGTGTCGGGTAATCCGTGACCATATTCCTGGTTGAATTAACCATTGTGTTTTTAGAGTGTGTCGCCACCCGTTTGACTTGATGTAATCAAACTGGCGGCGACAATGTTGGAACATCTGCACAGACGACTGTGGGGGCTCTTGCTGGGCTACGTTCCAACACTGTCGCCACCCGTTTGACTTGATGTAATCAAACTGGCGGCGACAATGTTGGAACATCTGCACAGACGACTGTGGGGG